>VDFB02080429.1:272602-353166 GCA_007258455.2 Sequoia sempervirens | reverse complement strand
TGATCTCGCCAAATTTGATCTTGATTTTGATCTTGACTCCCTTGATATAGTTGATTTGGTTTTGTTCAAGAAAATTTGGGATGCATACTTGTGGCTTTTGAATGGGATCATGGAAAATTGATTTTGGACAATGTTCTAATTTGGGATGACACTCAGATTTGGCATGATAGGTTTAAATTGAACATTGTTGATGTTGGGAATCACATTCCCTTGATTTAGGTAACTTTTATTTTGCATGGTGTTACCTTGACTTGGAGTCATTAACATCTTATTTGGACTCTGAACAACATTTGTATGATTTGCAAACATATTTATCCCAAAGTTTTCTAGATTCATGTTTTGAAAACTTGTACTTGGTACATTCTCATTTGGCTTGTAGGGATTTGGTGGGATGACGTTGTTCGTTTGAAGGCTCATGCATTGATTGTTCAGTTGGGGGATTTGTAGGTTTGGACTTGGATTTAAATCTACCATTGGGAAAGGTGTCCCAAACTTTGATTTGGGCATACTCACATTTGTTGTACTATTGGCATTTTTTTAAGGAAATGATCCCATGTACGGTTTGTATAGATGTGAGTGTTGATAATCAATTGGTGTTGTAAGGCTTTGATAGCTTAGTTGACTTGGATTACTCAAGATGTATGGATCAAGTTTGTATTCCATGTTCCTCTTATGTTTTGATATTGTTACAAAAATGACCTCTAAGGTTCTTAGGACCAATGACGGGATGAAGGATGAAAGGGGTGAATGATATGAGTGTTGAACGTTTTAGGGACTTTAGATCAATGCTAGACTTAGGGTTTGATTTTGATTGTTTGATTTGGATAATGAACTTATAAGCCCTAGGATGTTAGATTTTATCTTAGGATGAACTTGTTCAAAGGGGTACTAATTTAACTAGAGGTACGAGAAAGGATGCATTCCCATAATCCTAACTAAACAAGGTGATTTTTGGTTTGATGAATTACCCAAGTCTAGAATGATGTTTTCAAAGCTCTAAAGTTGTTTGGTGGGATGGGTTTTTGATAGATGTTTGGAATTTGGATGAATTGTTCAATTTGATCCTAAATGAACCTAGGAAGGACTTTTTTATGAGACCAAGATAGTGAACCACATGCCTTTCTCTAAGAGTAACTCAAAATCAAAAGACCAATGTCTGCATGAAAATCATAGGACTAAAAGATACCAAGCACATATGTAGGGTCCAATTGATTTAATCTTTGCTTAATGGATCCTTTTTACCACAAACACGCTCTTGATTAGATTTTGAATCTAAATGTCTAATGTCTCAACTTTCCCCCTATCCCACAAAGCTTATTATCCGGAAACTGAGGAAATTCAAGGCAAGAGTTACCTATTGTTGAGCTTAGTAGGAGAAAATTGAGATGAAATCCAAATGTTTAGAAGCCTCTAAGGATACGAATCCCAAGGGTAAGCAATAACATGTGATTTTTTTCAAGGATATTTGCCTCTCCTAAAGGGATTGCAATTTTGATGATTCATTGAATGTTGGTTTCAATGTTTTCAATCAAATCACTGTGTTTTCAAATTGACTCACAAGCAATATAACATCCTAGCTCAATTGGTACATTTTTCTAGTGGGCTTGCCTCACGCCCTCTGTAGAAGAAGAGATGATTTTACATGCAACCAAGGAAAGAATATAAAGGTATGTTAAGAATGAAGTCTTAACCTCAATATTTTAACAAGATCGGACATGGCAAGTAACTTCTTGGAATCTAAGTTCCAATGCACTACTTCGATAAACTCGCTCATTGGATCAATTGGTCACTACAAAACAAGGGTTCTATTTCAGACTTTTCATTCGTGGAGATTGACCCATACGGCAATAGTCCCCTTTCAGATCCATCTCGTCAGAATCAACTGCGTGATATTGGAATTTACTCAAATACCCTCATTTATATCCTGGTTGGAAATACTCTTGGCTTTAGAGTGTTACCAGTTGAGTTGTTCCCTTGGGTGAGTACTCTTTCCCCAAGGTAGGCCCTCTAGTATAAACAAAAGTGAGTAAAGACAAAATCTGTAACTCAATCAATCTTTGATGGCAACAAAGAGAGAGAATATACGCGATAATGCCCCCACTCACACTCGCACAAGATCTTGTTCAATTTTAAACCCAAATCAAAGTGTGGAGGCAATATTTTATGCAACTTAATGTCATCAAAAAGACTTTTGGTTCTCAAGATCATTGTGAAGCACGAGAGAAGTGCATACACCTTTTTATATGAGATTAATTTGAATAAGATATTACGAAACACAAAAAGCACATGTTCATTTTAAGCATCAAAACAATGATGAATTCATTTAAAAGCACCAAACGAAATATGTGTTAGCCTAAAATACAAAATTAAAGCATGCAACAAACTCTCCAAGTATTTTGAAATTTTCATTTTAAAAACCAAAGATGAGTTAGCATGAAACAAAAAATTAAGGCATGAAATGGAAGCCCTTAAGCATTAAAAAATGCTTTGTGAGTTTCAAATTTTGATGCTCAATTCTTCAACTCCAACTTTGCTTTCATTTTTGCTCAACTCCAATGCTTTTTTCCAATGTCGATTTCACCTTTACCTTTTTCTTTTCTTGTACCTTCTTCACTTTCATTAACACCTCATTTTCCTTCTTTGCTTTCATTGTTTTCCTCTTTGTCCTCCTGGTGCTTCATTATCCTTCGTTATCCTTCTTTTACCTACAATCACCACAAATAGAAGTTATGCATGCCTTGTAAAAATGATAAAAATATAAGCAAGGTATGCATAATTTTGTTTTAAATGAAGAAAATAAAAGAAAATTGATAAGGCACATGAGTTCCTTATGGTGAATAAATGTCAATACATTTCACCCATTTTCATAAAAGAAAATTTGATTTCAAGACTTTATACAAGCCATAAAAAAAAGAAAAAAAAACTTGTCCTATGAATGCATTAAATTCATTTTAGACCAATTGTAAGTTTGGAGTGGAAATTTATTCAAGATAATGCAATTGAGGATGATAATACATCACTACTTTGAAGACGATAGTAAATTTGCATTAGACTTTAATATCTCCCCAAGCTGTCAGTTTTCAACTTTCCTACATAGCTACTGCCATAAATGTTGCAATTATGTTTCACAGCCAAACGTGCGCATCACCACTGACATTGTCTTTCCCCATATTCCTATGCCACAGTAAAGAGTTTTATGTCGCAGCAAAAACATATCTTCTTTTTCCCACTAAGTGATTCATGTTGAAACATTTGTATTACTTGAAAATTTCTATCTATAAAAGAAAGAATAAGAAGATATTAAGGTAGATTCTATTTTATTTCACAAGATTGGTAAAGCGCAGCAATAAGCATTGATAACAAGCTAGATAACTGTTCAAGGAAAACATTGATAGTGAAATCATTTCAAAAATGTGCTCAAGTCATGCCATACACATGCCTCAAACGTACTTGTAGGAATTGATGTCAAAGGTAGGTCATGTCCATGCTTCATCAATGGATATCAAAAGTAAGTAAGAAGTTTACCAAAAAGATAAGAAACTAGATAGGATATACCTAACCAAGACCAGTCGCCAGGGACACAACATTAATTGTAATAGCCAAATCTTGCTTGCAGCCCATGTTCTCTTTGATTCTATAGTAATGACTAAATCTTTCCTTTTTATTGTTCTCATATGCTACCCATCTCCATGAAAAGATCTACTTCTAATTGCTCAGAGCAAGTTTCCTTAGGGGAGTTGACTTTTTAGGTAACAAAAAAAAGGAGTTTCATCGCCACTTTAAAGCTTTCAAACAAAGACAATTGGTACATTTAAAGAGAGGCACTAAAAGTCATTTCAAAAGGCTTTCAAAAGAAAATGTGAATGGCAGGTGTGAAGCCAAATTCTTAACCTTTGTCAGCATAGACTTAAAAAATGTAGCTCCTTTGACAAGATGTCTCAATCAGATATTACCTTACATAATGCATTGATTGTAGGATTGGCGTGCAAATCGATTTGAATACGCTTTAGAAACTCTCAGCCAAATGTAAGCTGCAAGCATAAAGTCAAATTCCACAACCTTTTGCACAGCTTCCTCCTAGCACAAGTTACTCACTCTTTTATTCAAAAGATTGGATTCATTGAAAAGGCGTCAGGACTCCAACACATACACATTAAATGACAGCCAATCAATGAGACAGGGACGTGATGACAAAAGTAAGGTGCGTGAGCTGTTTACAGATATGCATAAAATGGATCTGCTAAATAGGCTTTAGAAGCTTTTAAGCAAATGCAACTGTCAAGTGTAAAACCAAACTCCATAGCCATTCTAGCATCCTCCCTGACTACGCATGGATGGGAGCTAAGAAATAGGGTATGGACGTCTAGCAATGTACTGCTGATTAGGAAATGATAGTCTCATGAACTACCCTATCTATAGAAACAATAAGCATAGAGAAAACATGTGAACAAAGATATTAATTACTAGGAAAAGTATGGCATTTGCTTTACAAGTATAGATTAAGATAGGGCAATATTACATAGCATTTGTAGAGATAAATCTCAAAAATCTACGTAGATTCATTAAAAGTTTGCGTAAGTGTTTAACAACACTTATGGATAAAAAAGGAAAACCCTGTCATTAGCACATTATCATTTATGACCATAGAACAGAGAACTTATTGCAAGAGTGTGTAACGACCGAAAAGAAAACAAACAAGGTACGTAGTGTTTGATATGGCATCCTAAAGCGATGTATCTATGATTTTAAGAACTGATAGAGGTAACTGCGGTATTTATGGATCTTCAGACTAGTAAAATTTTAATGTTGGTCGATGGGGGAAACTTTGTCATGAAGTAGCTTATGACTTTTAACAAAGTTGTAAATGACATGTTGATATGCCAAGAAATGGGTTTAAAGTAGCTCAGAGCAAAATAAAATAAATTCAGTCTCTTCTAGAAAGTGTAGTCACTCAAAAAGAAACAAAAATCCAGCATTCTATGTATTAGAAACATTGTAATTATTTCCTCATTGAAGAAGACGTGTCTCAGTTACAACAATTCAATGACTGAAATGCACTTGTACAGTGTCAAAATCCATGTATAAACTGAAACAGAAAGCTAAGGCTTTATATTGCCCTCCTTCTAGCACCATAATGTAGAACCTTAAATCTGCATTAGCTCAAAAAACAAAAGCCCTTAGCATTGTTAGTAAACCAAAGCAAACAAAATATTCCCTATAAGATTCATCTGATAACAAGAATAATGCAAAAGAAGCAAGCAAAACATAAAAAAACATCATTCTAATAATCAAACTAGCATCTTATAGTGGATTGGTGCTTCTATGGAAACAATCCCTTTCCCAATCCTTGCTTAAGCTCCATGATGAAAATGCTATGAAGAATGATATGGAATGCTAAGATGATAAATGGGAAAAATTAGCTCTCAATTGAAGAGAGTAACTTTGCATGAATGATTGTGGAGATTGTGGAGGATTTGATTAAGAATGATGCCTCTATTTAAAGATTCTCAAGTTGAAAGAATGCTTATGAGAGAGCAATGTGGGATAAAGATTAGGCCAATGAGATGAAGCCACTTGTCAACTTGTGATAGGATGAGGAATGAGCACATTTTGGTCAATGTGCCAAAGAGAGGGAGATTTCAATTTGAATTTGATAGTTAATGCTGAGTTTGACTTGTGCAAGGGACATGTAAGAGCTTATTAATTGCTTTGTTGGATGTACATGTCCACTTATTTTTTAATTCAAATTTGAGGGAATATTCCTCAAAGATGCCATGTTGATGGAAAATCCTAAATTTATAAATTAGTTAAAATGATTTATTGGTGCAAGTGGGAAAAGCTAGAGGATGTGATGGGTGGTTAGGTTAGGTTAATCATGATTAGATTAGCTTAATGATGATTACGATGTTTGACCCCTTTGACTTGAATATTTGATTTATTTAAATCAAAACGGATGGAAAATGCCTTTGGGATTTAAATAAATAAATGTTTGATTTATTTATTTAAAGGGATGATGCAAGATAAAGGTGGATTAATTTGCATGAGATGAGATTAGAATATGGTTTATGAAAGATGAAATGTTATGGTTTGATTAAAATTGATTTATTTAATTTAAATGGATGATGAACCTAATTTACCTGATGGGTGGATGGATGTGAATTTGGTTTACTTGATGAATGGACCTAGTTGAATGCATAATGCTAATTTTGCATGTCTATAATTTCAATTTAGTGGAAGGGTACTTACTAAATTTAATGGAAGAATCATATTTCATAATATCTCTGTGCAAATCAGCTTGGCTTTCGAGGTGTTCAAGGAAAAATTTAAAAAGATGTAAAAGGTGAAAAGTTGGAGATAATGGAAGATGGAGTTAAATATATAAGAACTTGCTAATGCAGTCTAGAGGACCTTATAGATGGAATCAATTCTTTCAAAAATGAGTTCAAGGTATTCCATGATTGTAATTGGTTATGTGCACCTGGTTTACCCTATGTTAGTGGAATTGATCCCTTAGGTTGTTAATAAGGGAGTGGCTTTTCATGAGGGCCTACACACAAAGTGGTGTTATGGTAACTCATGTAGAGTTAGTTTAATCAATGAAAATTAAATAAATATGTAAGGGAAAAGGAGTGAGTCCATGCAAGCACTAGTTGTTATTTTATAATAAAGTGATTTTATTAGTAAGATTGGGATTTGTTTTATCTATATTTGTGGATTTGGAAACTGAACTTTTGTTTTAATTGTTTTTGAAAAAGAAAAAATAGGTTTTACAGGGACCTAAAACCACGAAGTTTAAACAACAAAAGATAAGCAGAAAAAGTACAAACAACCAGAAGGCTGTCCCAAAAAGGAAATGACAACACCAAAAGAAAGCAGGGCCCAAAAAAGGACCGCCCAAAAAAACCAGCAATCAAAACACCACATTACTCCAAGGTGTTCAGTAATTCCTTAGCTTCCTTTTCAACATTCTGCATGTCCTATAACCTGTGCTTGAGAATTTGAACTATATGTGAAGAAGTCGGGGTTTTCCTCTATGTTTTCCCTGGTACGAGTCGAAATCCCTTCACCAGCCGATCTGCTGCCTCCCCTATCCGCATCCAAATCCACCACCAGCGAACCCTTTTTGTTTTTTTCAAGCTTTTCCACCATAGCATTTATGATGATTATGTTCTGCTTAGCAATTTTGTGGTTGTTTGCAACAGTGGCCCTAATGTTTTGTCCAATCTTGGACATGTTACATTCGATACTAGCCAATCTATCCTCTTGTAATTGTTGTCTTTTCCTCGGTAAAGGAGTTTCTTGTTCATCATTATCTCTGCTGTTCCAGCTGATCTTCTACTCCAAATCCATAACCTTGTTGCTGAGATCAGTAACACAGCCTTTCAGGTCACATACTTCTTTCTGGGTCCATTTGAGAATGGTAAAAAGGCCATCCGTACTTTTTTCTGCTATACTAACCAAATCCTCAGGCTTAAGCTTATTCAGGGCAGAATTAATTTCATCCTAAATAGGGGACTCAAAATGATCATTCCCAAATTTTCCAGAAGTAGGGGCACTAGGGGCCGATTCCTTACTGACCAAGGGCTTCTCAGAGAGGATTTCCATAGAATTTCCAGAGTACGAAACAAGTTTCATAACAGGGTTAACTTTAAAACCAGGGGACAAACCCAGAGTAGGGCAACCAGGAGACGGCTGGGGGTTAAGACAAAGCAGTGATGCAAAACCCAGACTAGGGCACTCGTGCAGCGGTTGTCGTTTAGGACAAGACAGCAGGGCAGGATCCCTAAGAGTTTTCTGACATGACAAGGACTGGGGTGCAATGGTATCAGGGCCAACAAGAACACAAGCAAGGGGGACCCGGGGTTCAATTTCCCTACTACTTTCTGTCTCCTCATCATCCAACTCTTCAATTTCAACAGTTTTAGGCAGAGCAGGTAAATTTTGAAAATACTCAAAAATGAGCCTAACAAGACCAGGGTGGATAATAGCATTCCTCCTAGGGTTTCTTTCCACATCATTGAGATAATTCTTCAAAGAAGAAAATAAGTAAAAAGGAAGAGATATACGAACCTTATGACGAAAATGATTCAGAATGGAAAAGTGGTAACCATAGACTCTGGTAAAGAGCCCGTCAACTGTAATATATTCCATGATAACTCTTAAACTTTCCTCCAAATAGATTTGATGGACTCCACATCAAAGTAGCTATTAGCAACCTTAACCATCTTCACTTTCTCCTTATCTTTTTTAAGAAATTTAATAACCGCTTCATCAGAGAATCGTCGGTCTCGGTAGAATTTAACACCCTCAGTCAAGAGACCTATTATTTCACCAATTAAGTCCTCACTCAGCTTAACATTCCTGCCAAACAACATGATCTCTCCATTTTTCCAGTTTTTAACAAAATAGTCCAGCATCCCCTCATCCGTACCATGGAGCTTTTCCAGATAAGGGACTAAACCTCCCTTTTCGATTCTTTCCCATGCTTTAGCATTTTTTTGTCCTCCTAGAAATTGCTTGGCTCCACATGTTTTCTTTCTCCACCCATAGTCAGCTCACTGTAAAACCACACTGAACAGTTGCTCTGGGTCCCATTTAGGTAATTTTTGTCGAAAACCCAGAAAGCGTGCTGCAGACTCTTCTTAAAAAAGAAAGTGACGTCGGTCCCATCAAATCTAATGAGATCGATGTACCTGATCTTTATCTGTTTCATCATGACTAAGATTGCCTTCTCTCCCATGCACTGAATCATAATAAATTAGTGCTTTCACTTTAGGATGGAGGTTGTCATTCTTCCTCCACGTGTTTTCCCCACCCTTCTTAACCCCTTCATTGGCAAAGAAATCCTCACCATGTTGGCTTCTCTATAGGTGTGTGACACTTTCACTTTATCAAATTTACTTAATAAAGTTTGCATGTCTTCAATCCATTTTTTGATGGTCCACGAGGGGGGTAAGCCCAAGAATACAATTTATTATATTCAATGAATCGCCCTCCAACCAAAGATATTTTGTGTTGATCTTGAGGGCTAGGCTAACCGCATGAAAAGTCCCAACAGCTTCTGCAACATGATTAGTTTGAATTTCAATGTCCACAGCAAAAGCCGCAATAAAAGCCCTGGTGTTGTCCCTTAAAACACACCCACTGCCAGCTTTCCCAAGGTTACCTTTAGCCGCACCATCAAAGTTGGCTTTCATCTAGCCCAAGGGCGGCATAGACCAAATAGCATTATCTCTCCCACACACTCTAGGTTTAAGGATTTTTGACCCAACTAATTTTAAATTCCACTTTTTGGCCATAGCAACATCAAAGGGAGACCAGAAAGCTTTCTCAAACATTTTTCCAGGAATTAAAGATAAAATTTCCTTTATAGCCCTTACAATTTTAGCATACAAATCCCCTTCTGACATCTCTTTATCCCTAAACACTCTATTGTTCCTTTCCTTCTAGATATTCCAAGACACAAAAGGAAGAATAAAAGACCATAGCTTTCTCACAAAAGGATTGTTTGAAGGAGTTTTCCATTGAATGAAGAAATCTTCGATAAAAGCAGGGAAAACCCACACCAACTCAAGAAGTGCCAGTAATTTATCCCAAATATTCGACACAAAAGGGCAATGAAGAAAAATATGATTAACAGTCTCGGCTTCATTCCTGCACATATAACATCTATTTGGTAATTGAATTCCTCTTTTTCCAAGATTGTCCAAAGTGAGGATCTTATTCTGTAGCATTATCCAGTAGAAAATATTGATTTTTGGGGTCAGATGATTGATCCAAGCCTTAGCCCAGAAGGGAGGATGCTCCTTCAGACTATCCAACAAAGAAGTGGCAGAAGCAACTGAAAAAATATCAGACGGGTTGTCTAACCAGACAGCAAGATCCTCCACCTAGTGTTGAGCTGGTCTAAGGGCTCTGAAAGCTGACTGAACAGGGCCAAGATCCTGACTGATGGTCTTCAAATCAACCCAATCTCCATTCCTCCAATAATCTTTAACCAAGACTCCAAATTTCTTTTTACAATCATTCATCCATTTACTAAATTTCTCTATTCTAATTAAAGGATCTTTACAAAGCCATCTGTCTTCCCAAAATCTGACAAAATTTCCATTTCCAATCAGCCATCCAATTCCCATTTCCAAAAGCTTTCTTCCTCTACCCATATCATTCCAACACACAGACCCACAAGGTAAAGAGGAAGAGTTTATAATTTCATTTAAATACTCATAGTTATTGAAATATTTAGCTTTTAAGGTATCACGCCATTCTCCATTTAAAGTAAGAGTTCTCCAAAGCTATTTAGCAAGAAGGGACATATTCAAAACTTTAATTTTCCTTAAACCTAGACCCCCCCTTGATTTGGGTCTACAGACCAGATCCCATCCAACAAGTGGCATTCTCCTCTTATCCTCAACTCCAGACCATAGAAACCTTTTCTGAATTTTTTCAATGGCCTCAGCATATTTAGCAAGAATTTTAAATATACTGAGAGCATAAGTAGGAAGATTTTGCAGAGAAGCCTTAAGGAGCTGGACTTTCCCAGCTTGACTTAGAATAGCTCCTTTCCAGCCCAATAACTTCTTATTGAATTTTTCAACCAAAGAAATCCAGAACGAGTCAGAAGGTTTAGAACAAAGAGGTAAGCCAAGATAAGTTGATGGAAGAGACTCAACACGGCATCCAAGAATTCAGGCAAGTTTGACTTGTCTATACTCTGGAGTATTGATAAAAAAAATTGAACTCTTAGCCCTATTGACAACTTGCCCAGAAGCAGATTCATAAAGATTCAGATTTTTTTTTAAAGTCTTAGCTTCAGTCACTGTAGATCTTCCCATAAGAATGGTGTCATCAACAAATTGCTGGTGAGAACAGGTAAGAGGAGAAGAAGAAGGTCTTAAGCCAACAAGGGATCTTTGATCAATAAGATTTTTAATATTTCTACCTAAACTCTCAGCCAAGATAGTAAACAGAATAGGAGAAATAGGGTCTCCCTGTCTGAGGCCTCTGGAGGTCTGAAAAAACCTTGAAGGTGATCCATTCACAATGACAGTAGAAGTAACTGTCGACACAAGCTGGTTCACCAGCTGAATGACTCTGTTATTAAAACCAAACTTGTCCATAATTTTAAACAAGAAAGCCCAATCAACCAGATCATAGGCTTTGGAGATGTCTAGTTTAAGAATAAACCCTTCAGTTTTCGACACCATTAACGAATGTAAGTTCTCATGAACAGTAACAACAGAGTCCATAATGTACCTACTTGGCACAAAACCATTCTGCTGCGGAGCAATAATTTGTGGAAGCACAGAAAGAATTCTTGAAGTCAACACCTTTGAAATAATTTTGTAAATAGAATTACACAGGCTGATTGGCCGAAAAGCTTGAAACTATGAAGCCCCAGGTTTTTTTGGAATAAGGACCACAAAAGTAGCATTCAATTCTTTCAAAAAACGTCTTGATCCAAAGAATTCCTTGACAACGTTCACCACATCCAGCTCAACAATTTCCCAAAACACTTGGAAGAAGAATAAAGGAAAACCATCAGGTCCAGGAGCTTTGTTGCCATCAAAAGAAAAGACAACTTTCCTTATTTCAGTTTTGGAAGGAATAGCAGTGATTAAGGAATTTTTATTATGACCAATCACTTGAGGTATTGCTTCAATCATAGAATCTTGAGCTTCAGTAACAATCTCTCCATTACAGGAAAGAAGGTTCCTAAAGAAAAGGACAACTTGTTCCCTAATATCATCTTCCTCCTCAAAACTAGTCCCATTAGATACAATATGAGTGATTCTGTTAGCAGCCCTATGTTTCAAAGCAGTCAAATGAAAAAATCTAGAGTTCCTATCTCCCTCAGTCAGCCAAGACACCCTAGATCTTTGATGCCAAAACACTTCCTCTTTAGCAATGATGTCATGCAATTGAATAAGGAGTTCATTTTCCTTTTCTCTATAATTGTCAATGTATCCCCATTTCTAGATTTTAACTTGAATCTCTTGAATTTTACCCTGAATTTCTGTTTTAGAGCCAAAAAAATTCCCAAAATCATCCTTTTTCCACCTTTGCACATTAGCTTTCACTTCCTTTAATTTTTTAGCAATCCTAAACATAGCTATGCCAGAGATATCTACATTCCACCATCTATGGATTTCCTCAAAAATTTGAGGATGAGAAAGCCAAAAAATTTCAAATCTGAAAGGAAAGTTCTTTTTCACCTTAGTAGGATCCGCAAGAAGACAAATAGGAAAATGGTCAGATCCAACCGTTGACAAGGCTCTCAAAGCACAAAAATAGTTTATAAACCATTGACCAGAAACCAGGGCCCTATCAAGCCTCACTTAGATCAAATCAGACCCTAACCTCCTATTAGTCCAGGTATAAGAAGCTCCTTGTAAATCTAAGTCAATCAAAGCATTGTTGTTTATGAAGTCGGAAAGGCCAGATTTACTTTCCCAATTGATTTGAGAACCCCCAAATTTCTCAACATTCAGGAGGGGGTATTGAAATCACCTATGACCAGCCAGTTTTCATTGACAAAACATCTTCGAAAACTAGATAACTCTAGCCAAAAAGAGTTTCTAGCATTCTTACAGTTCGGAGCATATATATTGGATTGGATCCAACAAAAGTTGTCTCTTATGTGGGTAAATCTAGTGGCCACCACATTACCATTCTCCATTAAGGGCTCACCCTTAATAAACAACTTGTTCCAAAAAGTAACTATACCCCCCGAAGCACCCGCAGAACTATTTCCATGAGCCCCACAGTTCTGAAATTTTTTAAGATTTTCTACTTTATCTTTAGGCATTTTAGTTTCTTGAATAAGGAGAATATCGGGTTTGTGGTCCCTAACAAAATTTTGCAAAACATCCTTTTTATGATGGCTATTCAGCCCTCTTATATTCCAAGACATAATTTTCATTTCTTACCTGGGGATTAAAGTATCTCCGAGATGGTCATTTGGATACCATCTGCAATATCCTGAAGGCTACATTGCTCCCTTTGCCATTTCTCAGATTTTCTTCTCAGGCAAGGCTTGGACATCCCACAATCGGCCTTGGCTCTAGTTCTGGTGACCACACCACTTGAAGTTTCCTTCACCTTCTTTTTTTCCTTTTTGGACTTTGAATGTGATATAACCTCCTCCCACTCGGTTTCATCTTGGCTTTCCAATTCTCTGCCTAATTCCCTGTCCTTCTTAGATAACAATATTTGGTCCCAAGGGAGGGTATCCATTAAACCATTCTTGGTTTCTGAAATATTGAGCTTTGGTGTTCTCATATTCATGCTTTGGCTCTCAAAAGTATCCTTCACTACTTTGAAATTGGCTATCTCCTGATCCTGATCCCCATTAGAGCAAGGGTTATTATAAGGAGAAAGAAAAAGGGTAGGAATTCCTATCTCAGGGGACAAACCCTTAATGGGTATTTCCTCCAGCCCAGGGACATTCATACATTCGGTCGATAGCAAAGGTGATGATGGAACAAAACCCGTATCTTCATTTCTACTTACAACATTCTTCAGAGTTTCCTGGGCTCCCTCAGAAGGATTGCCTTCCTTTCTTTCCTTAGAAGGTGAGAACAAATAGTTCAGATCCTTAGGAGCCTGAGAACAGGTACCTTCTGACTCAGAGCAAGCATCCTTGTTCAAGCCTTTATGGGTCTCCTTCAAATCTTGTGGAAAGGTGTATCCCTCAGGATTCTCCTTCTCATTTGGAACAGGCACATGCTTCACCTCCTCTGGCTTTTTTTTCCATACATTCTTAGTGTTGGCCGCTTTCTCCCTTTCATTTTTATTATTTAGCAAGCATTTCTTTGCCCAATGCCTAGATTTTTGACATTTGAAACAAACAAAGGGTGTTGTTTCAAATTCAATAGCTTGCTTCCACACTCCTAACTTAGATTGGATGTCAATCGAAGAGGGAAGATCAGCATTTTGAGAAACCCCAACACAGATTCTAGCAAAGACCAAACGCTTTCTTGCCGTAGTCATTGAGTCAATGGACAGAATTTCTCCAAAAGAGCTAGTAATCCCATTGAAGATATCAGTATTCCAATACTCCAAGGGAAGACCAGGAAATCTAGCCCAAACTGGCACCATTTCAAAGATTGAATCAGATAGATCTACCATGGAAGACCATTTCTTCAAGGCCAAGGAAGACTTTCTGATAATCCAAGGACCACCACTACGAACAGCCCTAGAATCCTCTTTATAGGTGAACTGAAAAGCAAAGAAACCTCTTGGGAGCACCGCAACTGAAACCAGACCACTGGTTTTCCATTTTTTTTAACAAACTCCCTTACCACTTCAATATTAGGCCTAGGACCCAAAAATTTTAAAACCAAAACATTCTCCATCTTAGCAATATTATGGTCTATGATTTCATCCATCACAGAAATAGAAAACTTTCCAAACCCCAGATCAGAAAGGATACGCATGGGGGGAAAAGAGGATTTATCATTTGGCTTAAAGCCAAACAACGAAGTCCACGACTTACCTTTTTCAACCCTCTTGACCAACATATCCATGACAGCTTTGGGAACTGAAGACCCATCCTTTCCACCTGGATCCACCTAGACTTTTTCGTTGACGTCCTTATCATCAGAACCCAACTTACCTTTATCAGAACCAGAAGAGGACTCCGCATTCACCTAAGATTCCCTCGAACCCCCGCCCTCTACACTGTTTGAGCGGGAAGTAATTGTTATTATGGGAATCTAAGTCTTCTAGAATTGTAATTCATGAAAAGGGGTTGTAACTTTAGTTCACTCTTTGAGATTTCTTGGATAGTGCACATATTGGATTTTAGTATTGGACATCTGCAGAGATGTGTTACCTTTTGAGGTGTATTGGTTATTGTTGTCAGTTTTTAGTGCAATTTCTACCCTTGGCTTGTATTTTCAATTATGTGTTGTCGATAGGGGAGTGGCTTTAGCGAGGGTCGAGACACAAAGTGGTCCCAAGACAACTCATGTGGAAGTTAGTATAATCAAGTGGGAATTAAATAATCTATTAGCTTAACACATTTAACAAGATAATTAGCCTCGCTCATTGGCTCAAGGGCTTGTATGAGACTTGAGATGAGTTGGGAAGGCCTGGAATGGCTAGATCAATGTCTTGTCTTCGTGGAAAACAATCAATTCCGCACTAGAGTGCATGTGTAGCCGAAATCGTGAGAGGTTACTAGGATAACCCTAGAGGGGGTTCGGGACCTAGGAAGATCTCCTTTGGACAACCAATGCAACCTTTGTGATGACACTCCTCCTATGACAATAGTCGGTTTATTTGTATTGTGTTTATAATTAATTCAGTGATTCTGGAAGCATTGTAACTATTTTGTAAGTTCGTACTTGTGTAGTTTAAAATTGTTTTTGCCTATGTCTACAGGTTGTAGGTTTTTCCTAGGAAGCTCTTTGACTATCTCCTAGCACAAGGGTTGGTCCTTCCTATACCAAATGGTTGGGTGGAATGTGCACCTTACATCGTTGGGTCCCTAGTTCTTGTTCGTGATGACAAGTACTTCATTATTGTGAAGCTCATGTGTATCAGTGAATTTGTGCTTCTCTTATGTCACTTTTGTATTAGTTGGATACCTTGTATTTGTATCACTCCTCAATTGTATTTGAGGAGAATCTTTGTACTATGTATTATTGTAACACTTTTGTATAAACTATCTCATTTGGAAATGAGTGATGTAATTGTAATATTGAATGGATGCAATGTATGTATGGATCATTATTGTACTTTATATCTTAAGTGATACATTTTAATGTTAATAGATGTATGATCTTTAATTCATAAGTAATAATATTATGTTTTGTTTAGTAACTTTTGTTAGTAATGGGTATTATATGTTAGTGTTGTCATGTACCTTAGAGAATGTATGTGTAAATGTAGTTTACTCTACTTGTTTAATTACACTTTTTTAAATAAAAAATTGTTTTCTTTTGTTTTGTTTGTAACATTCTCTAGGGTTTCGTGGTGAGCATTACACATGGTATCATAGCCAAGTTTAAACACTGGGTGCTCTGGGATAATGTGGAACCCATTAAATTGTTAGTTGCGTAGGATCTTAGGGAGCTTTATCCCTTTGTGTTTGTAGGCTTCCAAGAGTAATCCTGACCCTAGGGGGGGAAGATGTAGTGCCCCTCCAGTCGTTACTATTATGTGTTTAGATTTGTATATGTTGTTAGATAGTACCTTTACTATGATAGACCTTGATATTTGTTATTGCCTTATGATCATTGGCTGTAGAGTGATGTGGATGTTATTCTGTGATGAGATAATGCACTATATGGATGTTAAGTTTTATGTTATGATTTTGATTAGCATAGTTGTTAATATTGATATATGTTTATCTGTTAATTAGTGATGCTTTACTTTCGTCATTCTTGATGTAACTGTATAGGTGAAGGGCATGAGATTACATCACTCGCATGCGAGCACTCTCTGATTCTGTGATTTTTCTTCACGTTGTGATTGTTATGTTTATCCATGTACAACATTCATTTTGATTATAGGATTGTAGGTATAGGACATCATCTCCACCTACCTTCATAGGTTTGAGTGTGTCCATATCCCAATGGTATTGTTGATTGGGAGATGGTAATGGGGTTCCCTTGTCAAACCACAACCCTGTCATAGTGTGTCATCAGTTTGTGTCTGGTATGTTGTTGGGTCATGTCATTTTTGATGTTTTGATAATTTATTATTGGTAGGAAGTATATGTGAAGATTAATGATTGTATGTTTTAAATGTTATTTATTTATTTTAGAGTAAATTTG
This sequence comes from Sequoia sempervirens, assembly GCA_007258455.2. Classification (NCBI taxonomy): domain Eukaryota; kingdom Viridiplantae; phylum Streptophyta; class Pinopsida; order Cupressales; family Cupressaceae; genus Sequoia; species Sequoia sempervirens. The sequence goes on along the minus strand of VDFB02080429.1, from coordinate 336,382 downwards.
TTAAAAGCTTTTAATTTAACTTCATTAATTAAATTTAATGTATTTGGTAAAGTAATTTAATCTTTGTGATTAAATTTACTTATTAAGTAAATAATTTAATTAAATAAATTTAGTTGTGGAGTAAATGAATTAATCTATTAAATCTATTAAGCGAATAGTTTAATTGTATTTGTAAAGTGATTTAAATCTATTTTGAAATTTAAATTGTGTTTTAAAGTATTAAAATGCATATATCTTGTAAATGCATGAGAAAATATCTACGGTGCTTAAAAGGGAGATATTTGTGAAATGTTGACTAAGTGTTGAGGATATGAATGAAGATATTTTTATTTTTGGAAGAGGAAAAATATCTCAGATTTTTTTAGGTTCTAAAATAGAGGAAGGGTATTTCATACATTTTTGGTCTAGAAGTGGAGATTTTTGGAAGAAAATCTAGAATTTTGAATTTGGCAAGGAAGCACAACATCAAATTGTTTTTCTTCAGAATTTAGAACACAGGTTCTTTCTTGTTTTATTGTTTTGAAGTTTTAGATTTTAAATTTGAAAGGTTGCTGTGAATTCTTGAAAATCTATGTAGAGAAAATGGAGAAATTTTTATAAGAAAAAATTATGTTCTTTCTGATACAAGGGAATTTTATTTTAGATTTTGTTTTAAAATATATATATATATATTATAGAGGGGGGCAGTAGTTGTGGCTGCCATAGCCACACCCATGGAGGGTGCGTTGTTGTGGCAGCACTCCCCAAAAGTAAGCACTACCACAGGTTGTGTCCCCTTCCTGTGTTGGGGTTGGGGCCCATGCGTAAAAAAAAAAAAATTATTTTGATTTTTTTAAATTAATATTTAATATATATATATATATATATTATATATAATATGTATATTATTTATTTTAATTTTTTTTTTTTATAAATATATATCTATATATTATGTATATTTTATTAATTATTTTTAATATATGATATATATATATTATATATATATATGTACTTGTATTTTTAGTTAATAATATATGGATAATGTGCATGTGGTAAAATAAATGTAAAATAAATGAATATTTAAACATGAGAAACAGAAATTAATTTTATGTAGAAACGTTTTCTTATTTAAATGAATATTTAATTAATGGAGATGTATGTTTATGTTGAAGTAGCTATTTTGTAATGAAATAATTTCTATTGGGAAAATGGATTCTAGAGTTAAGCAATTGATTATGATTTGTTCTTATTCTATGAATAAAATTTGTTTCAATTTAGAAATAATTGAGCAAAGTATTACTGTTTATATTGGATTTAGGAAATCTGAATATTAAATGTTTTATTTTCCTAATTTTCTTTTAAATTGTGTTTCTTCTATTATGTTTTTTGAGGTATTTTACCTTAGGATATAGGAAATCCTAAGGTTAGATTATTATGTTGCTTGAAAATTGTTCTTTTTAAGTTGTGTTTTCTCCCATTCTAGTTGTTGGGAAAATTGAGTTCTTTGTTTATGTAAGACTTTTAGATATGTTTCTTGGAGATGGGGATTGTAACTTATATTTATTTAGCCTTGAATTTTTACTTGGGTAGGTGGTATTTTATCAAGTATGGTCACCTAGTTCTATAAACAGGTTGTGTTGTACATTGTTATTAAGTTGGTGTTTGTAATTGGTTATGTGCACCTGGTTTACCCTATGTTAGTGGAATTGATCCCTTAGGTTGCTAATAAGGGAGTGGTTTTTCATGAGGGCCTACACACAAAGTGATGTTAGGGTAACTCATGCAGAGTTAATTTAATCAGTGAAAATTAAATAAATATTTAAAGGAAAAGGAGTAAGTTCATGCAAGCACTAGTTATTATTTTATAATGAAGTGATTTTATTAGTAAGATTGGGATTTGTTTTATCTATATTTGTGGATTTGGAAACTAAACTTTTGTTTTAATCGTTATGGATTTACTAAATGGAATTATATTTAAATGGTGCATTTTAATAGGTGAAATTGATTGTAATAGATTTAGGAGTTCTGAATTATAGCATTGTTGATTGCTTGGCGTTGTGTTTATTAAAGAATGTGTTTTATGTAATTGTGTATTGGGGGGAAAGTAAATGTTATTACGGGAATCTAATTCTTCCAGAGTTGTAATTCATGAAAAGGGGTTGTTGTAACTTTAGTTCACCCTTTGAGATTTCTTGGGTAGTGCACATATTGGGTTTCAGTATTGGACATCTATAGAGATGTGTTACCTTTTGAGGTGTATTTGGTATTGTTGTCAATTTTTAGTGCAATGTCTACACTTGGCTTGTAGTTTGAGTTATGTGTTGTCGATAGGGGAGTGGCTTCAGCGAGGGTCAAGACACAAAGTGGTCCCAAGACAACTCATGTGGAAGTTAGTATAATCAAGTGGGAATTAAATAATCATTAGCTTAACACATTTAACAAGATAATAAGCCTCGCTCATTGGCTCAAGGGCTTGTATGAGACTTGAGATGAGTCGAGAAGGCCTAGAATGGCTAGATCGTTATCTTTTCTTCTTGAAAGATAATCGATTCTGCACTGGTGTGCATGTGGGGCCAGAATCGTGAGAGGTTACTAGGATAACCCTAAAGGGGGTCCAGGACCTAGGAAGATCTCCTTTGGACAACCAATGCAACCTTTGTGATGACACTCCTCCTATGACAATAGTCAGTTTATTTGTATTGTGTTTATAATTGATTCAGTGATTCTAGAAGCATTGTAACTATTTTGTAAGTTTTTACTTGTGTAGTTTAATATTGTTTTTGCCTATTTCTAAAGGTTTTAGGTTTTTCCTAGGAAGCTATTTTACTATTTCCTAGCATGGGGTTTGGTCCTTCAGGTACCACATGGTTGGGTGGAACATGCACCTTACACCGTTGGGTCCCCATTTCTTGTTCATGATGACAGGTACTTCATGATTGTGAAGCTCATGTGTATCAATGAATTTTTACTTCTCTTATGTCACTTTTGTATCATTTGGATACCTTGTATTTGTATCACTCCTCAATTGTATTTGAGGAGAATATTTGTACTATGTAATTGTAACACTTTTGTATAAACTATCTCATTTGGAAATGAGCGATGTAATTGTAATATTGAATGGATGCAATGTATGTATGGATCATTATTTTACTTTATATCTTAAGTGATGCATTTTAATTTTAATAGATGTATGATCTTTAATTCATAAGTAATAATCTTATGTTTTGTTTAGTAACTTTTGTTAGTAATGGGTATTTTATGTTAGTGTCGTCACTTACCTTAGAGAATGTATGTGTAAATGTAGTTTACTCTACTTGTTTAATTACACTTTAAAAAAAAAAAATTCACTTTCATTTTGTTTGTAACATTCTTTGGGGTTTTGTGGCGGGTGTTACACAATGTTGCAACTTGCCAAAACTAATTAAACCTTGAACTGAAATAATGAAATGTAAAATAGAATGATGAATGAACAATGCAATGTTGCAACTCGCCAAACCCTTGAATAAACCTTTGGAAAACTAAAATTTTGATCTTCATCTTACATCAAATGGCTTCAATGGGTGTGGATCTTGATGCTTGAAATATGACTTGAATGCTTGACTGAATCTTTGAAACCTACATCATAATGTTAGCTTCAAAAACATGCATGATGCAAGAAGACTTTGACATGATGCTTGAGACCTTGATTGCTGCAATAAATCACTAATAAATATGCTCTTGAATGCCCTTATCATAATCTTTGGTTTTGTAAGTTCTTGAATTATGCTTTCATGAATTCTCTCTAGGTGTTGAAATGATAAAACAACCTTGTATTTATAGGTATGTATCCGTAATTTCTCTAAAATTAAACATTAAAAGCAAACAATGAAATTTAAATTTAGGGATAGTAAAATACCACCAAAAAAATATTTTAAATTGAGGTTGAAAGGCCTAGGGAGAACCCATTCGCCCATGGGTGAATGGGTTCCACGCTATTTCCGAAACACATATTGTTCAAGGTAAAGTGATATGTGTTGGCATTAATTGTTGTTGGGTTTCCCTTTTAGAAAATGTAATTTATTAGGCTTGTATGTGTAAAATAGGGCTTATTAAGGCATAGGTAAGTCCATTTTAATTGAGGGGCACAAACAAAGTGTGAAAATATAAAGGAGTACATTTTTCTACACTATAAAGCCTAATTGATATAATCAAGAGATGGTAAAAGATTTTAGTAGAATGTACAATGTAACCTTGAGTATATAGGCAAGGTAGTGAAGTTGGAAAAGTTGAGCACAATGACCATCTACCCTTCCAATTATGGAACACTTGTTAACTCACATGAAAAGTGTTCTTGTGAGTATCAAGTGACCATGTAAGAGGTGTCTCACAAAGTGAGGAAACATGTCTCAACCACATGAGGTGAGACAAATTTCTAAATAGCCTAAGTAAACTTAATAAATTATTATAGGTCAAAGTAGAATTTTATTACAACTAACTAGTTATCTAATGACATTATTTACACTAACACTAGTCAATGAACCTTAGAATTTTTTATTGGAAAAAAGTAGCGGAGATAGTATTATGCATCTTTAATCAATAAAATTAGTGCAAAACATCACTCTAAAAGAATATTCAAGTGATCATAATATTTATTTGGCTCATTTTTATGTGTTTAGTTGTCAAAACCATATATATTCCAGTTTAGAAGAAAATTTTTGATTAAAATATCAACTTTGTATCTTGTTGGATATTCTAATGTTGCTAAATGATATAAAATTTGTAATCCTATCACAAAGAAATTGATTATTAGTCAAGATGTGGTTCTAGATTAAGGAGTGTGGTAGTGGAGAGAAAGTGTATAATAAAAGTATTAATAATTATGGTTCCAATTCCATAGAAATGGTTTAATGTTCCTCCTCTACCCATAGACTTAAGTGCACTTTCAATCTATAGTAGTAGTGAAAATTCAACTTTTCCAAGCTTAAGTTCATCGATTTCTCTTGATAACACAAATCCAAGTTCTCTTATTCCTCGAATCATTCTTCATCCAATCCTAGTGCAAGTCTAGTATCAAGTCCAAGTTCTTCAAGAAAGTTAATAATCTTAATTGAAATTTATGAGAGAAGTATTAATGTGAACAAAGCTATTAATTTTACTGTACTTAGTCATGTTAATGTTGAACCATATGTGTATGAAGAAAAATGTAACTAGAAAATATAGATTGATGTTATGAATGAAGAAATGGATTCAATTATCAAAAATACTATATAAAAATTAATTCATCTTTTGAAAGGTAAACATGCCTTGATATCAAATATATTTATAAGGTAAAATATCATGTTGATAGTTCCATGAAATTACACAATATAAGATTATTTTCCAAGAGATTTGCACAAACACTTAGTGAAAATTGAGATTTGTACAAACACTTAGTGAAAATTATTTAGAAACCTTCACTTCAGCTACATAATTTGATACTATAAATATTATCTTGTCAATTATTGTACAATGCAAGTGGATTGCATGTCAAATAGTATGAAATCGACACTTTTTAATGGTTAAATAGGTGAGAATGTCTATGTGGAGCAACCAACAGCCTATGAAACTCTAGGTAAAAAAAATTAGTTTACAAGTCGAAAAAATATCTTTTAGTTGAAGTAGGCCCCTCATGCTTGGTATGCAAGGATTGGTAGATGTTTATAAAATTAGGGATTCAACAAAAGTTATTCAAATCCAACCATGTATGCCAAACATGTTGATAGGGAAATTATCATTGTTTATCTTTAAGTTTATGATCTTATTTATATAAGTAATAGTAAAAATCTAATACAAAAAAAAAAAAAATTAAAAATGAAACATAAATTTGAAATGTCATATCTAGGACCATTGCATTTCTTTATTGATGTGGAAGTGCAATAGCAATCAAAAGATATATTCATTTCTCAAATGCAACATGTAGTAGATTTATTAAAGGAGTTTAGAATAAAGATATGAATAATAGTTTCAACTCATTTATCATTTGGTGAGAAATTGGTTATGAAATATGCAAGTTCCAAGATAAATGTCATTTTATATAAAAACTTGGTTGGGAGCCTCATATATCTCACAACAACTAGATCCAATATTTTGTATGTAATGACTTAAATCTTTTAGTGCATGCAAGATCCACATGAGTCTCATTGGCATGCTACAAAACATAGTATTAGATTATATACGTGCTACACAAATTTTGGCATAAATTAACTTTAATAAAAAATGTCAAGTGGGGGGTTTTATCACTTACATTTAGAATTGTATCTTGGAGTAGTAATAACAAAGAAAATATTGGCTATCTCATTATCTTAAGTCCTATATATTGCTACCACATCCACAGTTGTCAAGCCATACTGATTAGAAAGATCTTTCAAGATCTATGCTTGTTCCAAGAACATACAATAATAGCACCATTTCAATAAGAAAAAAATCCTATATTCATACTATATTGAAACACATAAAAATCTAATATTATTTTATTTAATATTTAATTTAAAATGAACAAATAGAATTGAAGTTTTGCCATATATCTAAACAAATTACTAATATCTTCACCAAAACTTTTCTCAATAATATTTTACAAACCAGTCAAACAATCACACTACTGATTATCAAGGAAGAAAAATTAAAACGTTTATTATTGAAGAGCAGTAACTGGTAGCTTTTCTCTTTTTAGTTAGCTTGTTTTTTATTTACCTAATTTGTTTTCAAGAGTTCATTTAATTTCTGTTCGACTGCAGCAGATAATATGTGTCATGTAAAAGCTCCTTTTAAAGATAAAAGGCTCTTTTAAACCTTGCTGCTACTGTAGAGAGATAAAGAGGGCTATTTATTTTGTTGAACTCTGTCAATAAATACTGTTATTTATATATATCTTTTTGTGCAACTGTGATTTTCAAATTTCTGATTTACATTTGAATCAAGAGTGAAAATATATATATATATATCGATATAATTAAAAAAAAAAATCTATAAAATGAACTGAGCAATTATATCTCGCCTAGAGGTAACTGAAACATCGGAGTCACCTAATAAATTATTGATCCATAAAATTTTAATAACATGAACCATTGAAAAACACAGATAATGATATATATTAAAATGATTGAACCATTGAAAAACACAAATGATGATAGCAAGTTGAAACCTCAATTTATCTGCCATGTCTCAATGAGCAGGCATTCAAGACATGGCTTTAGAGTTATAAACAATTAACTGATAGCTTATGGTCTGTTATAAATCAAATCTGTTAAGATCGAAAACATTTCGAATCAAATATTTGTATCAGATCCTTGTCCAGCATACAAAATCAAGTCTTAAATAGAGCAATTCTCACTAGCAATATGGGCTACTTTTTCATTCTTGCTATTCTCAGATGATCCCTAACGGATCTGGGTATGTTTGGTATCTTCCTTATCCGATAATGAGGAGGCTGGTTAACATTCTCCACTCCATCTTCATCTGCACAAATATCATTTTAATCCAATAAATTGTTTCATTTGCTAGTTGGGTCTCTATTTAATGACCTAAAAAAGAGAAACACATCTATTAAGGGGTACAGTAGCCAAACCAAAAGAAATAACAGATATTTTATAAAGACAAGGATGATATACCTGCGTTGTGATTCTTAACCTGACTATCCTGGCTGCAAGAAGAAATATTCATCAATTAATACACAACTACGCATTGATTTTCGAATAAAACCCTAATTCTAGAAAGTATCACCCTTTACTTATGTCTAAGATCAGAGAAGCAGAACACAAAAATGTACACAGAGATTATTTGAATTAGCTAAGCATGAAATATACTTTAACCTGCCACCGATCACGCTCTCTGGATTTGCCAAATCTGATATCTCTTCAATTCGAGGCCCTTGCATTTGGTTGGAATGCCCTTCGCCTTCTGAATGCACTTTCACTGCATTCAGAGAAGCTATTGATGGGAGAGGAGACTCTGGGTTTGCCAAATCTGATACCTCTTCAATTGGAGGCCCTTGCATTTGGTTGGAATGCCCTTCGCCTTCTGAATGCGCTTTAACTGCATTCAGAGAAGCTGTTGATGGAAGAGGAGACTCTGGGTTTGCCAAATCTGATATCTCTTCAATTGGAGGCCCTTGCATTTGGTTGGAATGCTCTTCGCCTTCTGAATGCACTTTCACTGCATTCAGAGAAGCTATTGATGGGAGAAGAGACTCTGGGTCTGCCAAATCTGATATCTCTTCAATTGGAGGCCCTTGGATTTGGTTGGAATGCCCTTCGCCTTCTGAATGCACTTTCACTGCATTCAGAGAAGCTGTTGATTGGAGAGGAGATTCCTCTTCCTGTGACCAGTTATGAAGGCCCGGAGCCCTACAAGGCTTTGCCTTTTTTCTCATGACTAGGTTTTGCGCATATACCTCTTCCTGCGACTGCGTTGTGTTTCTACCTGTCTAAAAATTGTCACGAATTTAAATCTACCAGATCCTAAATGGCATCGTCCTTCTAAGCATTAAAAAGAATATGATAAGACTAGCTCTCACGGGTGGATAGGATGGTCGTAGATTGGTTTCTACTGGATTTACTTCAATATGAATGAACCACCGTAGTGCCTGCTAATACTTTCCATTGATTTATTTAAAAAAAAACAGTTTTGAAGGAGAGCTGATGATGAGAACAGAACCCAAGGAAATATTATTGGCCCAACAAATTATAAGAAATTTTAAATCCCTGCCGAAGCCACATTCTTATCTCGCACCTTTGAAAACGTAGTGCAGGTGATGATTACTAGGTGATGATTATTTATTATATTTTATTTATTTGTAGTCTTATTCATTTGAAAATAATATCTTCTATAAGATTTGATTGATAGAGCATTTATAAAAGCACCATAATGAAATCATTAGAGTATTTATTATAGCACATCACCTAGTGTCTATTAGGAATCTAACTTAGAAGAATATGAATCTTGCATCAAATCAGTCTCGCAACTACCAAGATCACTTCTCCTCTATAGATTAATTGAATTTTTAAGTCAATAATAGAAAAAAAAAATTATAAATATTGTAAAATAGATATTTGACGTCTAAACAAAAAAAAATCATTAAAATCAAAATCAAAAATCATATTTTTATTTTATTTTATTTACACATTTAAATTCTACATTAATTTATAATTATAATTATCATTAAATTACCTTTATTATCTAATTAATATGAAAACGGATATTTAACATATTATCTATATAAAAATATATTGTACCATATTAAAAAATTATATACATTTATTTAATTGACTAAATATTTTATATATTAACCCTTCCAATAGTTTTAAAATTTGGTAAACTAAAAGGTAATTTTAGTAGACTTAAAAGAGGGGAGAAATTGGAAGGATGGTGAATGTTGTTGGATTGATTATTAATAAAATATATTATAAAATATGTTTGTGATTGAAGATTACATTTGGTTTTTGGGAAAGGTAAAAGAATTTCAAAATCATCAATAATATCTTTCAAAATCAAGTGAAAAACAAAAGGTTGATTGTTTAAGAGTAAACTTTTAAAATGGAAGAAACTAAGACTAAAGGTGAGGCATTAATTGAAACTTGGCACTTAAAGATTATGAAGAAAGAATATTTAATTTTTAAAAATGACTAAAATATAATATATTATTTTTTTAATATATACATTTCCATCCTTTATATATAGAGAGAGATAGTAAATACAAACACAATCTATCATATAAATCAATTAATAAAATATATAATTATAAAATATGTTCAATGATTGACAAATACATTTAACTATTCAAAAAGGTATAATAATCTACTGAAAATTATATATTTATGCATTTTCTTCTTGTATTTTTTATTATTATTTATATTATTTAAAATATAAAAAAAAATTACTTATATACAAATTTAGTTTATATCTAAATTATTATTATTATTTTTTAAAAATGTATTCCTCATGTTTTAGATTTTTAAGTATTATGTGAAATCAAATTTACACATGCAAACCTTTATTTAATTATGGATTTAATCTCCTCTTTTTAAAATTCAAAATTTAAATATACTTATTTTTTTATTATTTCACTAGTTACTATAGTAGATTTAATGCATATTCTATAAATTTATAATATTAGTTGTTGTATTTAAAGAATTTCTTTATTTATTTGAAAAGGTCATCTATTAGTCACCAAAGGAACATATTAGGGTATGATAAATAGAGTATTTTATGAGACCACCATAACATAAATAATAAGAGTATTTATTATAAAACATCATTCTAGGTCCATTAAGGGTATACCTTTGAAGAATATGAATCTACTAATTTATATATTCTCACAAGCCTTAGATCATTCTAACAAGTTAAGAATCATTTCTTTGCTATAGGTTAAATTAATTTCTAAATCAACAACAAAGGACAAAAATTCAAAATATTTTAAAATAGATCTTTGATATCTAAACAAAAATAATTCATTAAAACAAAAACTAAACACTCTTATTTTTATTTTATTATATTCTCATATTTATATACTACATTTAAATTCTACATAAACTTATAATTAATTAAATTATCTTTATTATTTAATCAACAAAAAAAATATTTAATATATTATTTGTATAAAAAATATTTAATATATTATTTGTATAAAAAATATATTACAACATATAAAAAAATTGTAAACATTTATTTAATTGACTAAATAATTTAATATGGAGCATTTAATCTATCGGAATAGTTTTATAATTTATTAAACAAAAAAGTATGTTTAATAAACTAAACAAATGTAATTTTAGTAGACTTAAAAGAGGGGAGAAATCGAAAGGATGGTGGATGTGGTAGCAATGTTGTAGGATTAACTACTATATTTTTAGCACACTTAAAAGAGGGGAGCAATCTAAATGATGGTGGATGACATAGGAGTGTTGTATGATTGACTGTTAATAAAGTGTACTATAAATGTGTTCAATGATTGAAAAATGCATTTGTATTTTGGGAAAGGTATAAGAATCTTAAAATCATCAACAAGATCTTTAATAATCAAATGAAAAATAAGAGATGGTTCTTTAAGTATTAAAAGATTAAAGATGAGGTATCAATTGAAGTTTTATAATTTTATTGGATTTATAGTTTTTTTTATTTTATATACATATGTATATACATAGATGTATATATATATATGTATATATATGTATATATATGTATATATATATATATATGTATATATATATATATATATGTATATATATGTATATATATATTATATATATATGTATATATATATATATTTTTATATGCACGAGATAGATTATATTGAAATAAAGGAGAATTACAGTCGTCTGCAACACAGGAAAAACAACCATCACCACCGTCGAACATGATAACCTAACCAAGACCCAAAATCGGGCTTTCCATAGACCCGTACATGCAACAACCGCTACCCAAAAAGACTTTGAGAATATAGACGAGGGGTCACAGACCGACCCACAACCAGCTTAATACAGAGTTGCCAAAAGACAGAAAACATAAGAAATAGCTAAAAGACATTTTAGACCCAGAGCCAACCTTTACAGGAAACCGTTAACCTCCGCAAAGCAGACAAAGCCCTCCACCGAATCCATTCCCACCGACGGCACCAGCTGCAATTTACGTTTCAAGAATTCCACGGCCACGTCCGCAAGCTTTCTGTGGTGGGACAAAGCTAGCCCTTTGAGGTCAAGGAGGAAGGGATACACCTTGATAGCTTCCTCCGAATTCCATAGGAGGGGCAAGTCAACCGGGCGCAGGATGCCTTTGCCTAGGAGGGCCGCCTTCAACGTATCTTCTAGGCCACCGAGTAGATCCATGCGGAACAAACGCTCCATCAATTCCCGCACCAACTTCTTCAGGGTTGCCAAATCCAAAAGCACCGCAAGGAAACGCGAGGAAATATGAGCATTGTCTCTAGAAAATTCCCTTCTCAGCAAGTGTTCCTTCCCCAGAACCATCTTAACTGCAACCAACAACACAAGATCGTCCTCTAGCAAAATACATTTCAGTCTCTGGTCTGTGATCTCCTTGAAGGCAATTTGTCTCTCCAAGGTGAACAGAGAGACCGGCGTGTCGACGTCGAAACATTCTAGACCATCCAAAGAAATATGTATGGTGAATTTTGATTTCTTCGACCCTTCCATGATGCCAGCTCCACCCTACACATGAGCAAAACAAAACCAGAATACAAAAACCATGCACCGAAATGAATTTAATGGAGCCATAAATAAACCCGTGAGAGCCCGCTTGGCCATCGCACAAGTGTCGAAAGGAAAGGACGATCTTCACATCCTTGCAATGAAAGATGACTACGGATATGATTCGAACTCCTTAAACTGTAATCACTTCAAGATAAGAGAGCCGCCACCTGGCCAAACAACAATCATGTCACTGGTTGTCGTGCACTACGTGTCTCCAAATGGGAGACTTGAAAGCCAAACCAAACCTCCGTTCAGACACTCATTAAATCCCCGCATAAACTGGCCGATCTCATTAAAAGGCCAACCTTCCCTACTATGGGATACGGATGTCCAAGAGATGACATGGAGGTGTCACCTCAGCCTCCACTCCCTCCGTCCCAAGCCAACTCACACACCCTCAAATTAGGTGTCGAAAGAGAGGCTGTGGAGGGACCCACCCATCCACCCACTGAGCGGAGCTACATGTAACATTCTTTTAAGCCTAGACCAGTGACCCCCAAATTAGATAAGAGATCAGCCTCCTTATTACCTTCCCTTAAGGTGTGATTTAGCATTACTTGTTCAAAGTTGTCCAACAGCTCAATAGCCATTTCCAGAAATACATTTAGTTTCCAATTGTGAATCTGTCTTGATCGCAAAGCGTTAATAACTAATGTAGAATCACCTTCAATGACCAAATTTTTGATACTTAGTTCCTTACTGAGTCTGAGACCAAGCACTAGAGCCTGAAACTCAGCTGTATTATTTGTCCCAACCACAAGGGGTTGAGCAAGTTTACCAAGAGTCGCTCCAGTGTTTGATCTGATAATGCACCCCGCACCTGACGGGCTCGGATTTCCTTTTGAGGCACCATCAAAATTTAATTTAGCCCAACCTGGTTCAGGAGGGAGCCACTGCATCTTTTTACGTTGTTCAGAAGAGGTTGCGCCTTCTGAACAAGCCATGGGGGGGCTTTAATACCAAACCATTGTTTCAAAATCCATGCATCCCATTTAGTGAAATTGGATTTCCTCTGTTTCAACTGCCATTGAGAGTTAAAAATTTCTACGATACAAGCCTCTACCTTGCACTGTAGCCTTGGGATCGATAATTCTTTATCCTGAAATAGACGTCTATTACGTTCCTTCCAGACTTCCCAAATGAGGATCGAAGGACTCATTACCCATAGGTCACCAAAGATTGTGTTGTGCTTGTTGCCTGGCCACGAGATTAAGCTGTCAAGTAAAGAGTCTGGAAAAATAGTTGACCACTTTAGCTTAGTGCACAGCCAAGTCCACATTTGATATGTGTAGCTGTAATTTAAAAGTAAATGATTTACACTCTCCTCAGCTTTCTTACATAGGGGGCATCTGGTTGGGCCAAGATAACCCAACTTTGAAAACCTATCACCTGTCAGTATTCGGCCTTGGGCAGCAGCCCAAGTGAAAAGCCCTACTTTTGGGAGGCATACCTTATTCCAACACAAATTTAGAGGGAGAGCTGTTGAGGGTTCATGGGAAGTTAACATCTTGTAACCAACTTTGGTCGAATAAACACCATTTGGAGCAGCAACCCACCGAATGCTATCTTACCCTTTTCTGACCCAAATCCTACGAGCTTCCATTACTCGTTCAAATAAATCTATTTCATGATTTTCCACATTCAAGTTTCGCACTGATTTCCACTTCACAAAACTGCCCCCTGAAGCTTCTTCAAGAACAAAGTAATCCCTGAATTTTAAGCCCCAGGATTGTTTAGTCTTCTCCATTAAGTTTGAGAGTTCAGGCATGTCTGTGAGGACTGGGTAGCCTTCCCATGAGTCATCCCAGAAAGAGGCTTCCTGACCCTCCTTGATTTCCCAAGTGATGAAATCTGTAATCAATTCTCTGCAACTTTTAATGAAATTCCAAATTCGAGACCCAGCTGGTAGAATATTTGCATAAAGAAAGTAATTCGGATCAGGTTCCAGGTATTTTTCCCTGACGATCTTGACCCATTTAAGATCTGGCCTAGAATGGATTGCCCAAACCAATCTAGCCCCCAATGCCTTATTTTGTTTTAGAATGTTTCTTAGACCAGAACCATCATTTTCCTTCTTTTCACAGACCTTTTGCCAGTTAATAAGGGGAATTTTTTTTTGTTTAGAACTGCCTTTCCAAAAGAAGTCCCTCATTACTTTATTTAGATCTTTGCTAGCACCACTATTTAACTGGAGACAGGACATCAAGTAAATTGGCAAGGCTGAAATGACTGATTTGAGCAAAGTTAGTCTCCTAGCCCAAGAAAGCCACCTATTCTTCCAAGATGAAATTCGGTCTTTACATCTACTCACTATTGAGCTCCAGGCACTATTGCTTTTGGTGCCTCTATCCAATGGGAGGCCTAAATATTTGCAAGGCAATTGCCCCATTTTGAACCCTAGAATTCTCAATATTTGCACCTCATTTGGACAGGATGTATTAAAGAAAAAGACCTCTGATTTGACCTTATTAACCTCTTGACCTAAGGCCCTAGAAAAAACTTCGAGCAGTGATTTTAGCTTTTGCGCCTCCTTTGTCGATGCCTCACCAAACAACATTGTATCATCTGCAAATTGTTGATGTGTAATATTGGGAAGACTGCTGGTGACTTGCAAACCTTGAATCTCCCCTGATCGTCTAGCATTTTCTATCGATCTCCCTAATGCTTATACCATTATAATGAATAAAAACGGAGATAGAGGATCACCTTGTCGCAGCCCTCTTGAGGCAGTGAAGAAACCTTCCGGAGAGCCATTTACAAGCACTGAGAAACATGGGCAGGCTACCCAGCCAAAGATCCAATTCAACCACTCCTTCTGAAAACTAAAAGCCTCCATTACCTTAAAGAGGAATCTCCAATTCACTCTATCATACGCTTTTTTAATATCCAACTTTAGTAGCATGCCTCTTTTTTTTAATTTCTGAATTGAGTGAATGACTTCTTGGGCAATGATCACCCCATCTAAGATAGAGCATCCTGGAACGAAGCCTGTCTGTTCTTCAGAGATAATGGTGGGAAGAATTCTCTTTAAGCGGTTCGCTACTACTTTAGCCAAAATTTTGTAGATTGTGTTATAGAGCGAAATTGGGCGAAAGTCTTCCCATTTGTCAGGTTTATCTTTCTTTGGAATTAGAGTGATTAAGGTGTTATTGGCTTCCTTGAGAACCCTGCTATTTAGTCTAGAATCTTCAATAGCTTCCCAGATATCCTTTCCCAGAAAGTGCCAGCATTTCTGAAAAAAACCAGTTGGGAACCCATCTGGACCAAGGGCCTTCTCTGGCTGCATCCCAAAGATAGCCTCTCTTACTTCCTCTTCAGAGAACTTTGCATTCAAAGCTTGCATTTGAAATGGGGAAACCGATTTCGGGATAGATTGCAAAGAAACATTTTGAGCTTGCAGATTTGAGCCTTCCCAATCATTAAGCAAATTCTGAAAAAAAGAGACTGCAGAAAGCTTGATTTCCTCTGCATCTTCTAGCATTCTTCCATCGCCATCATAAAGATAGGTGATTCTATTAAATTCTCTTCTGGCCTTTGTGGAGTTGTGAAAAAATTTAGAGTTCCTATCACCCGATTCTAACCAAACTTCTCTAGATTTTTGGCGCCAAAAAATTTCTTCTTTGGAGAGGATGTCGTTCATCTTATGGGATAAAGCCTTTTCCTTCATGTAGCACTTTTCATCCATGCCTTTCTTCATAATTTCCTCAGCTAAGGAATCTAATTCTGCCTCCGTTTGCTCTTTCTCTCTGAAGATATTTTTAAAACTTTCTTTGTTCCATTGTTTGAGGCACTGCTTCATATATTTAAGCTTTGTAATTACATTGAAAAGACTTGAGCCACCCGGGGAACATTCCTTCCACCATTGTTCAAGAAGCACTAACACGTTTGGGTCTTTAAACCACATCATTTCAAATTTAAAAGGACATCTGATCGGACCTTTCTCCCCAGTAATAAGCAATTGCACTAGGAGATGATCAGAACCAGAACCAGTGTTTATCTTGCTCTTGAAGGAAAAAGGAAAGGAACCCAAATTTCCTTTGAAGAAAAAATGATCTAATTTTTCCGCAATGCTTACAAAACCTTTCCTACGATTTGTCCAAGTGAAAAGACCATTTCCTGTGGGGATTTCAAGAAGAGAGTTTCTCTCCATGAAATCACAAAAATCTCTTTGGGACTGAAGAGTTTTCCCAATTCCCCCTAATTTATCCTCCCTTTTGAGAATAGCATTGAAATCCCCCCCTAAAAAACTACAATCTTGATGTAGGTCTTGCAAAACAACCTCCAACTCTTGCCAAACTAATTTTTTCTGGGAGCTCAACAAAGGACAACACACGTTTATTAAATTGAAATGCAGGTTCGAGGATAAACTCCTTACCTTACATGCCAACCAGTGCTTGCTAATATTCAAAGCCTCCAAAAAGATTGACTGAGGCTTCCAGATAATTAGTAAACCTCCCGAGGTGCCTTCAGCTTCTGAACCAAGCCATTTCCAGGATCTTAGCTTCCTGGCAAATTTTTCTAGATCTGACTTATCTAGTTTTGTTTCTTGAAGAAGACAGATTTCTACTTGACACAACTCAATGTGGCACCTAATTAGGTTCCACTTGTTAGGGGCATTTAAGCCCCTAACATTCCAGGTTAATATTTTCATTGCTGTTCAGGAAGGGCTCCACCCTTCCCTACTTTTATCATAGTATCAATTTTTTTTTGGCCGTTGGCTTCCCCGTCCAACTTTCTTTTCTCCTGATTTGGGATCCTGCCCCTCTTTTTATGATCCCCACAATCTGGAGTTAGCTTAAGGATGTCCCTTCTGTGGATACCTAACCAAGATTTCGCTACCTGCAGATCTTCTGCAAGCTTCTGCTTCCTGCCTGATTGTGGGCTTAGCAATTCGGTTGTGGCTTGATCATCTGAATCCCAATCCTCCATTTCTGCCAGACTGAAACCCATCTCCAACGAACCTGACCTTGATTTAGCCGCCTCTGCTAATTCCACAAGTTCCTTTCCTACTTCAATCAGAGAGTCCAGCTCTGCATTCATGCCACTATCCCCCATTAGAGCTAGTGTTTCCGATATTTTGTCGTCTAACTCTTCAAACTGAACCCGCCTCTCCCCTTGTTCTTCTTGGGTGCCCTTCCTCCCTGCAACTTCATCCCTGGGGGTAGGAGATGGAGTCCCAGTTAACAAAGCACCCCCTATGGGGGCCATATGTATGCTATTTGCTTTAGGAAAAACCCTAGAATCCTCTGAAGGGGACTTCTCATGTCCTTGCTTGGGTGATATTGGAGATTTTGGTAAGATTTGTGCCGCTGCACGAAGGTTTGCCGAAGGGGTTTCCACCATGCTGGATTTACCTGTCGCTTCCTTATGTGATCTGCAACCTAGTGTGCGTACCAGGTTATTGTGCATTAAAGAGTCCCTTACTAATTTTTGAACCTTAACCCCATAATCTGTGATGAGCTCAATCTCACTCCAGAATGATCTGTCCAAAGTGTTTTCCACACAAATACGCACATAGGTTTGATTCCTCTTTGCCAGTTTCCTTTCTTCTGCACAAACAAAGGTGCCCAACTGGTTGGCAATTTCTTCAAGAATGGAGGGCGCCCAGTATTCCTGTGGGAGATCTGGCAAGCTATACCAGTCTTGAATAAATTCCATTTCGTGGGTTGAAGGATCGAAACCCATATACCACTTCCTTAAATAAAAGCCGCAAACATCAAGAACCCAAACCCCATTTACTATTTTATCTCTGATGGTGCAAGAAGGGCAGACGACTAAGAAAAAGTCATTTTGGAGCATTTTAAACTAAAGCTCCTCACCCCACCGTTCTTTCCACCAACTCACCAAATAATCCCAGTTCAGATTCTTCCCGAACCACTTGCCAAACAAACCTAATTTTTCTAACCTCAGGACTTCTGCTTGCAAATTCGAAGAGCTGATTACGACTTTGGTTCTTCCACTTTCACATTCTTTGGACATGAAAGATACATGCTTGTTTTGTTCCTCATTTGAACTTTCTTCCCTGACTTCCTCCCATACCTTGGGCACGGACTTTTTTTTCCATTCCATTCCACGCTTCCCATTTCTGGAATTAGGGTTTTTCTGCGTTGATGATCTGCTCGGCCTTGAAGGAATATTTTGTCCGAGATTATCTTCATTCTAATAACACGGTCTACAGAAAGCATCATTCCTGTATTGACTGTACTTGTTCCTGCCACGGGAGGGCCCCGCAACCTTGTTCTGTAGATGCCCGTGACCCTTGCCCGCAGAAAAGCGACCGAGCGTGACATGATTCTATGGACGGGCCCATCGATCCTGCCTCCAAACATGATCAAAATCCCCAGTCCAGTTCACGTTGGGGCCCCCATGGCCACTGCATCCACTCCTAAACTTTTCTGACTGTTGCTTGCCTCCATGACCGTTGCAGAGCTCCATTTCATTCTTGCATATATGTATATATATATTATATATATATGTGTGTGTGTGTTTATATACATATATATGTATATATATACATGTACATATATATGTATATATATATGCATATACATATATATGTATATATATATACATATACATATATACACACATATATATATACATATATATACATATACATATATATGTATATATATACATATACATATATACACACACACACATATATATATACATATACATACATATATACATATATACATATATATTTGAAATTAAAGTTACATATGCAAACTCTTATGTAGTTGTGGATTTAATCCTATTTTTCATAAAACATAAAATTAAAATATGCTTATTGTTGACAATTTTACTACTTATTGTGATCTAACTTAGTGCATATTTTATTAATATTTATTATTTATTTTTGTATTTAAATGCATTCCCTTGTTCATTTGAAAAGGGTATCTACTAGTCACCAAAAACATGTTAGGGTTTGATTGATGAGCAATTGGCATTCTAGGGTCTCTAATTTATGCATTAGTGAAAGTGCATATAGGTTGCATTTTTTTTTGTCAAATCATTGAAAATAAAATAAAATCTATGTTTGCAAATAGTTTAAAGATCATATAATATAAAAAGCATAATAGTTAGTCCCAGTACACATCTGAAACTACATTTTACAACATTAAAAACCTTGTTTCTACACTTTTATTTTCCACCATTGGTTATCTATTTCAGTCGGTTGACTTTTTGTTTCATGCATTTTACTAAATCTAGCTTAAATTGGTTCATTTCATGTATTTCTCAATTCCAAATTTGCATTTACAACATTTCTTCAAGTTGTTGTATAGTGTAATCAACAAATTACCTTGTTTCAAATC
Source organism: Sequoia sempervirens (assembly GCA_007258455.2). Classification (NCBI taxonomy): domain Eukaryota; kingdom Viridiplantae; phylum Streptophyta; class Pinopsida; order Cupressales; family Cupressaceae; genus Sequoia; species Sequoia sempervirens. Next base: position 316,863 of record VDFB02080429.1, on the reverse strand, counting down.
TAAAAATTGCATTTAAACGTTTCACATTAGGTCATAGAATTGCACTTTATTTATTTTTCCATAATAGCATGTTTTCTTTCAAGGGATGTTCCTTTGATATGGTTAAAAATGGATTGCATAAATGCAACATCCCCTCTTATGAGTTCAATTTAGAGTACAACAATCAGGTCATTAAGAAACATGTTAGTCATCCTTCTACTATCTTTCATAGTTATGAGAACATCTTAGAGAAAGTGGATCAAACCATTGACACAATCCTTAATATTTCATTGCCTATTGATGAGAATGGTATGATATAAGAGGATGCAAGTGTAAATTAATCATAACAATCATACCTATTCTTCTCCTAATACCTCTCCTATTAGTGACGAGGGTATCTTGGTGAAAGAAGATACAAGCAATGAGATTCTTAATTGTCCCTCTCCTCATCCTCCTTTGGAAGATATTAGAAAACAATAAGATGAGATCATATAAACATTTCTAAACATCACCTTACCTAGTCTCCATTCATCCCTTTGACAATGAAATCTTCACTGTGCATCATATGGCTTTAACCGTTTGTCGTCCCATGGAAAATTTGCATTAGATTTATTTTGGATCAAGCCTATGGAACCTATTAAACCTTGAGAAGACTTATTTTTTAAATCCTATCAAAATTTTAAGGAAAAATGCATAGCAAATCTATCCCTTAAAAACATGCCTCAACCCACAACTGAGCCTAATATACTTGATGAAACCATGATCAAACCTAAAGACATTCCAAACATAGATCCTTTGCCTATTTCTTACAAGAGACCAAGAGATAATGAAAACAATCCCATCACACCTCCTAGGATAAAACAAGTTTACAAAGTTAAAGAGAAAGTGGTTGAACAATCTTCCATGGTTCTCCTCCCCTTAGGGAAGAAAATAAACCTATGGTTAATAAACGCACTCCTACACAAACGCAACTTGAAATTCATAGTAAAATAAATAGAAATGCTCGAGAGCATAGGCATAGATGTCATTCCCTTGCTCAAACATTAAACAAAGAAACAAACAAAGAAAATCAAGATCCAAAATTAACTAAAGCAATGCATGATGAGTCTCACTCATCTCCAGAACAAAGAGGTCATATACCACAACTACAATAGGAGCTAAACAGTTCTTTGGAAATTATCATTCGACCTCCCATTGTGATTAACCTAGATGATGATGAGGTTACTAAGATTGACGAAGAAGTGCATAATGAATTAAATACATTGCTTTCCTATTATATGAGCTTAACGACAATTCTCCTAAGAAGAGTGTTGAAATTGGTAATGACCCTAGTTCGACACTTGATATTGTCCCTTTGGTTATTTTTTTGCCTTTTGTATATGATGAACATGATTGGGATACAGATGACTTGCTCATAGGTTCACTCACATGCACCTTACTAGTCTTTTGCATTATTTCTTTTTCATTTTTTGTGATTGCATATGTGTAATGTGATCCCCTGTGTTGTTTGATGTTTCTCTCTCTCTCTCTCTCTTTGTGACATTCCTCTATTTGTACCTACATTCTTCTCTATATCATAAACATTTTATCTATTCTTTGTCTTGTGTTTTCCTTTTGGGTATGACGCAAGGCATTGAGACATTCATGTCTCTTTCGTGTTGACACAAAAGCTTTTCCTTTATATTTTTCATTTTTTATGTGTTTTCCTTTTGGGGATGACACAAGGCATCGAGACCTTCATGTCTCTTCCATGTTGACCCAAAAGCATTTTCTTGGTTTTCACTCTCTTTGTGTCATTCCTCTAGTTCTATGAGTATTTGGGGAATGATGATAGTTTCAAGCTCTCTAAAAATGTTCATTGTAGCAAGAACATTTTGACCCCAAATCCATGGATCCCTCATGTGTTTGGAGTTTCATTTTGGGGGGTTCAATCCCTCTCTTTCTTTTTGTATGACATAACTTCATTTGGAAACATATGATTTTGCATAGAGCTTTCCAAGATAGCTCTCATGTCCTCTTTAAATTGTTAGCATTTATCATTTGCTACTTTAAAGTAATTTCTCACAGCATGATGTTTAGCAATTTCTTTAAAGTGGGGGTATACATTGGCATTATTCTTTTATGTTTCATAGTGTAGTCTTTTTACTTCATGTGATGCATCTTTCACTTTGTGGTGACATCGATTGTGATGTCCTTCAAGAGCATGATCTCTCTTAGCATATATTGAATTCCTCTTAGTGGCTTGATGTGACACACTACATCCCCTAGGTTGTGAATCTTATTTTCTTTGATTGGTCCTCTCTTGGAGACATTAGGCACAATTTTCCCTAAGTTTAGACCTAACATGAACTAAGAAAGACTTATTTGAACATTCCTTACACTATTTTTTTAGTTACAATTTTGGTTATATGGCCACCTTGCATAACACACCTTGCATGCTTGTGGAGCCATCTGGTTTGTTCATGAGTATCAAGTATACAAAGAGTCTCTTTCCTCTTAAAGCTCAAAGTTCATTATTTTGTGGTGCCTTATCAAAGTTATTAGGAGGTATAACTTTGGTCTGGTTGAACAGGAAGTCGAGATGAGGCATGACTTTCCCATAGCCACTTGCTTATTTGTGTAAACTGTGCATACCGGCCACATGTGTATGTGTCACCTTTTGGATACTCACCCAATGGATAGCCTAAAGTTTTTTTGCCTCAAAGTGACTATGCATTCTTCGAACAAACAACTTAGATCTTATCCACATCATGCAGGACAAATGATCGAGGGTTGATCCATCGCTTTTTTTTCTTGTTTACTTCTTTGGCAATGTATGCTTGTTCCTTATTATTGCTCCTTATATCATTTTTCATGTGTTTTCTTTTGTTCCTATTTTGGTTTGTCATATGATCTCGATCTTGGGGGCTTGTGCAACCCTCTCAATCATTTCCATCCTATCTTACTAGCATTAGTGTATTAGGACCCCTCTTGATGTGTGTTGGTCTACTTTAGTGTGAGTTTGAAGCAATTTCATCCTCTCACTAAAGTGGGGGCTAAATGTAATGAAAAATATCACCCATAAAATTTTCACACTTATTTGGACCCTCCTTGTTAAATTGAGCATAATGTTGCCTTGATTTAGTGTTGTAATGTGTTTAACAAATTCACATTAGGTCTTGGGCCCATGTAAACTAAATGAGCTTAATTATGCCTTATTTATGGTGTTGTAAAGTGTTGTACTATGCTTTCACACTAATCTAGGGTTTTCATTATTAATTGGGCTTCTTTATGCCTTAATTGGCCTTATTTTTCATCCACAAGCCTTAATTAAAGCATCTTTCTGAGGATAATTCTGATATGAACCAACATATAATCATAATTCATGTATTTTGGATTGTATGACCCATATTTAGTGATTTGGGACTCATACAACACCTTATTTATATGAGTCTCACCTAAGTTTCAAGGCCCTAGTCTGATTTCACATAAATTTAAGCATTCTTGAAAAATGTGTCTCATAGCTAAGCCTAATGGGACTCATATGCCACTTCTTGCGTACGGGTCCCATGTGGTTCAAAATTAAATTGAATTCAAATTCTTGGCAGTATTTTATCCTCCTAGATCAGATGTTGGTTTGTGGTGTTGTAATTTCAGGAAATTTGACACAAACAAGTATAAATACAAGGTTATTTCACTCATTTTTCACCTAATAATTTTACAAGTGGTCTAGCACCTTGAGTATTCATACATTATAGAAAATTTTAGTAATCAATAGTGTACAAGAGAATTCAAGAGCTGATTACCAAGTGTTTTAGATTATTATTCAAGTATCAAGCATTATGTCAGAGTCATCATGCATCATTTTTGTTTTTGAGATAACAAGTGTGATGTAGGGTTTCATGATTTAAGAAAGCATTTAATTAAAGATCTACATCTATTGGAGCCATTTCATACATGTTTGAAGCACTTTATTGCTAGGGTTTGGTGAGTTGCAATATTACTTTTTGTTCATTCATCATTCCTCCTTTCCATTTGATTTCATTACAAGGTTTGATTACCAAAACAGGGTTTGACCAAGGAAAACCCCTTTTTACTAACAAAACAAAAAATTTCCCTCTCTTTAGTGTGTGATTTGTAGATCTAGGTTGAAGAAATATTAAATAGCAAGTTTGGAGGAATTTTTCCAAGTTGTCACATTGTTTAGGAGATCATTGGGAGACATCTACAAAGTAGAATTTAGCACTTTAGACCAGAGACCAGGAAATCAAGTTGAGAAGATTAAGCAGAGATTGAAGAGCATGTTCAAATCTTGATTCTTTGAAAGGCCAAACTACACTAATACGCCACTTCTGGCATATGAGCCCCAGTATAGTTAAGTTACTAGATTTTAGGTGTTTTAGACATATCTCTGCCAGATTTATGTTCCTTCCCAAAAACCCTAATCTGGGACTAAATCACCCAAAATAGCGTATGAGTCCTAGTCTACATTAATTTCAGTGTTTTCAACATTTCAAATCTCCATTTAAACTCCTTCAAGTTCCCAGGTGCACATTTCTTGTTTCTCAGCCTTTTATTCTATTTTGCATCCATTTCTAGGTCATTTAGCGAAGCTTTGCATATCATTAGGTTTAATCATTAAATCTTGCATATTACTAGTCTTTCCAAGCCCTAACTTGGTGGTGAATCCCTCTTTAGTCTCTAATAACACCCTAGGAAACCCTATTGCAAGATCTCTTTCCCCTACTTCACTCTTGGATTGAGCTTTCTAGGGTTTCCTTGAATGAGAGTTTAGAGGATTGTTGTTCTATGTCTTAAACCATGGTAAATGACAATTTTCTTCCTTTCATTAGCTTATTATGGTTGTTCATGACATTAACACCATTTTTCTCTTTAATATTTTTGTGTTCTTATAACTCTCTTAAGTATAATCAATGAAATGTTTAGAGAGCTAGCTTTTCTATAAAAAATCTTGTCTTCTACATTATTACTATCCCATTGCTCTTGGGTAATATACATATTTTCTTTAAGTAATAAAAATAAAATGACCCTTTTTTCATACATATAATTAGAAGAATTCAAAATTAAAGATGTGGTATCAATTGAATCTTTGCACTTGAAGCTTATGAAAGAAAAAATAGACAATTTCAAAAAATGACTAATATAATATTTCAAAATTGTAAAATTTAACCTATTATTATTTCTTTAATATATTTATTTTCATATTTTTTAAATATATATAAATCTAATAGATTTCTAATGTCTACATAATATTATCTCTATGTTCTTTCTTATTGGGATGATATTTGAAATCCATTCATAATGTTTTATAGGTTTAATAATACCTCCCTCTTTTAGCTTCATTAATTCCTTTTGAATTTGTTTCATTTGTGAAGCAAGGGTTAGGGTTAATTGGTCATTTTTTTATCTAGAAGGCTTTACATTTGGGTGGAGGAAAATAGTGTTCTGAAATAAATCGTCTCTATAATATTTGAGCTCATTGTATGAACATGCAAAATATTTCTTAAATTTTCTCATTAGGGGTATCAACATTTATTTTTCTACAAAAAATCATAAATTGATTCCTAGCTGTCAAATTAAATATGAGCGGGACGAGTACTAGCAGAGGTTTTTCAAATTTTGTAGAGGCAGGAGAGGAGTCTGACTCTGATGGAGATGATGGAAGGGGGTTTCAATTGTGTAGTGCCTTCGTTGCTATTGGATGGCCTACGCAGGAGGGTTTTAGAGGTTGGTAAGAGAGTGAGGTAGTTTGCAGGGGTTGTGTATCTAGAATGGCGGGTGCAGTGCGTGCAAAAGGTGTTTGGGATTTCATTGAGGCTTATGGTGAGTATGGATTTGAAGGAGTTGATGTTGAGCTTGGTGAGGATTTTTCTCCCTTCAATTGGGGGTTTCTAGTTCCTTTATGGATGGAGTTCCTTTCTCCTTAATATCCGAATCTTGGGCCCCTGCTTTGTTATGGCATCATTTTTATGATTGGGGTTTTGGATGTTGTCTATATTTCTAAGGGACTGTGTGGAAGCCAACATTTCCTAGACTGGGAATGCATCACGTTTGTTTATTTGAGGGCCTCTTTGGATGTCAGTGTTTTTCCTCTGTCTTCTCTCTAGAAATATGGTGGCTTCTTTTTCCTTCTTTGGCCCCTGTTCTCTTTTGGTCTCATTTTCCTTTCAGGGGGTTCTACTGTTTGTTATTTTTCTACAGGGATGTTTGGATGTTGTTTCTGCCCTAACTGGGAGAGCTCATTGGTTATTTATCTGAGGGTTGTCATTTCAGCTTCAGTTCTATCCCCTTGGCAGAAAAAAGTTGATCTAACTATTTCTCTTCTCTCCTTGTACCCTGAAGTGTTTTTTGCTTTTTTAGGAGAGGCTCTTTTGCTTTGGATTCCCTTGGAATCTCTTTGGTTTATGATCCCCTTTATGTTGGGGTCTGATCTCCTCTATTTACATCTTCTAACCTTTGGGTTTCATTGTAGTGAGGGTTTTTTTGCCCTCTGCCCTCTTGGTTCCATGGTTGTGCTTTCTATGCTTCTGCTAGTGCATCTTTGGGTTACTCTAGTATTTCTTATGGAGGTGGTCCTATCTTCTATTGAGGGGTAGATGGATGTGGCTGGAAGTGACCTTTCTCCTTTTGAGGTGAAGTGGGATGCTATTGGTTATGCTTGGAAGTGTTGTGGGGAGGCCAATGAAGCCCTATTTAGTGGCTTCTTGGGAGATGATGACAGCCTTCTTATTTTCTTCTTTTCTTTATCTTCTATTGAAGTGGAGATCTTGAAAAGTAAGCTGATCTTTGATGTGTTCATTCTCAAGGTAAATGGTTATTATAGCCATGGTGGTTTCATTGGATTGCTAGTCCCATCAAAACCAGTGGATTGTAATGGGTTGTTGGTCCCATCAAAACTAATGAATTCAAGATTCATGTAATCTTGGGTTGTTGGTCCCATCAAAACCAATGAATTCAAGATTCATATAATCGTGGTTCTTTTCTAGGCAGCCTACTAGTTTTTTACTGGCTGCTGGCTTGCTTGGTCCTGTTTTACTACTGGTGGTGTTTGATTTTTTTTTTGGGCAGCTTGTTCTCCTTGGTGTGGGTTTCAGGTCCCCTTAAAACTTGATGGTTTTGGGTCCATTCAAAACCTATTTTTTCCTCTTATCAAAATTTTTTATTTTTCTACTTTTCTACTGGCTTCAACTTCTTACCTATGTAGACCTACATATTTTCCTTGAACTAGGTTGCTTCTATTCTTACCCATTGCAATTTTTTAATTATTATTGTTTCTAAATATAATAGAATTATAAAACAAGAATGCCACTACTTGTATATTTTTATCTTTTGTTGTTGACTTCTAAAATTCAACTAACATATAGTAGATCAATAATCTTGTAAGTTGTGATAATGATTTGATGCTTCGCATAATGTTGTTGTTTACAAGCATCTTTAGGGAATGGGTATGTGCAGGATCATCATGCAAAAAACAGGCCCTTAAGTGGCAAAAGATTTAGAAAAATCAGTGTTAGGCAACTTGACGTAAATATTTGAATAAGTTATCTATATTATTTCAAAAATATGTAAGAATAGAATTTGTAGAAAATTGAATGTAGTTTCTAAAATACTAGGTTTATTTAAAAATAAATAAAATCTATTTGGTGAAAATTTGAAATTTCAATGCAAGAGTACTTAAATTTCAGGAAAAAATAAGAAGTAGGTGTCTGCCTAACAACCCTAACCATAATAAAATGATAATATTTTTTTTGTAAGATTTTATATATAAGTAGAGGACTCATGTCCCGATGATGCATATTTTTGTAATTTTTTTCCAAGTAAATAATTAATTATGAATTTTTATTACAACTTTTAGAAAATATAAAACCACCATTAACGGTCAAAACTTCACATGAAATTTAATTTTTCTTTTTTAATCCTATAGTATGTGAAGCATAGAATGTGACGATGTTTTGATTCAAAAATATATGAAAGTTATAGATGTTTTTCAATCCATCGATCGGACTTTAGTCGTAATTCTAATAGAAAATGAATAATAATTATTTATTAAATTCAAATTAAATCATAATTTATATTTTTGAAAAGCTGAGAATCTCCTCTAAAAACCCTTTTCGTTTCATTAATTTTGGGTGAAAAAAAAGTCGTCAGCCACATACCCTACAAATATTGCCACTTTTTGGCGCACCATGATCCTGCACATACCCGAATATGTCAATCAAAATTTTAGACTCGTAATGAAACCAAGATAATGTGCTAAAGTAAATACTCTAACAATCATGTGATGGTTCTCTCATAAATGTAGTTCATGTTTTTGGTGACTAGTAGATAAGCTTTTCAAATGAACAAGAGAATGCATTTAAATGCAAAAAAAATAAAAAATTATAAAATATGCAACATTAAGTATATTTAAATTTTAAGTTTTAAGAAAAATAGGATTAAATCCACAACTACATAAGAGTCTGCACATGTAAATTTAATTTCAAATAAAGCATAATAAATCTAAAAGCTAGGAATATAATTTTAAAAATTAATAATATATATAATAAAAAATTATATTTCAATCTAATAAAATTATAAAATTTCAATTGATACCTCATCTTTAATCTTGATTTATTCTAATGACATATGATTTTAATTTTAATACTTAAAGAATCATCTCTTATTTTTTCACTTGCTTATAAAAGATCTTGATTTTAAGATTCTTATACCATTCCCAACAATACAAATGTTTTTCCAATCTTTTGAACATATTTTATAGCACACTTTATTAAAGTCAATCATACAAAAAATATAGTAGTTAATCCTACACTACTATTACATCCACCATCCTTTCCATTTCTCCCCTCTTTTAAGTCTACTAATTTTAATTTTTATTTTAGTTTGTTACATCTACTTTAGTTTAATAAATCATAGTTTAATTTAATAAATTATAAAACTATTCCAATAGTTTAAATGATTCATATTAAAAAAAATTAGTGAATTAAATAAATGTTTATAAATTTTTTATATGTTGTAATATATTTTTTATACAAATAATATATTAAATATTATTTTTATATTGATTAAATAATAAAGATAATTTAATTAATTATAATTATAAGTTCATGTAGAATTTAAATGTAGTATATAAATATGAGAATATGATAAAATAAAAATAAGAGTGACTAGTTTTGATTTTAATGAAGATTTTTTTGGTTTAGATGTCAAAGATATATTTTAAAATATTTTGAAATTTTTGTCTATTGTTGTTCATTTAGAAATTCAATTAACCTATGGCAAAGAAATGATTTGTTACTTGTGAGAATGATTTGAGGCTTGTGAGTATATATAAATTAGTCCATTCATATTCTTCAAAGGTATACCCCTAATGGACCTAGAATGATGTTCTATAATAAATACTCTTAATACTTATATTATGGTGGTCTCATAAATACATTATCAATCAAACCCTAATATGTTATTTTTTGGTGATTGTTGCCATCCTTTTCAAATAAATAAAGGAATTTTTTAAATACAACAACTAATATTATAAATTTATAGAATCTCTATTAAATCAACTATAATAAATAGTGAAATAATAAAAAATAAGTTATTTAAATTTTAAATTTTAAATCCACAATTAAATATAAGTTTCTGAAGCACCTTTCAAAATTTGCAAAACTCTAAAACCTCAAACATAGGTTATTCATTGAAAATTCTTCAAATACTTCTATGAAATAACAATGTTAATGCTTGGATCAAAAAGAAATTCCAAAAGCAAGAAAAAGTACCTATTCCATATTGGATTGGTATCAAATGTGCCAATAACCCTTTCCCAATCCTTGCTAAAACTGAAATGATGAAATGCAATAGTGAAGAGCAAAATTAGTTCTCAATTTAAGAGAGTAACTTTGCATGAGAGTGTAGATGATTTAATGAAAAATCAACCCTTTATTTATAGATTTTTAAATTGGAAGAGAACTCAAAATAGAGCAATGTGGGATAATGATTTGGCCAATGAGATGAGGCCACTTGTCAACTTGTCATAGATTAAGGAATGTGAAAGTTTTGGCCAGTATGCCCAACAGGGGGAAATTTGAATTTGAATTTGTGAATTAAATGTTGAAGGGGGACATGATAGAGAGAATTTATTGCAATGTTGGAAGGGACAAATCAACTTGTCTTCACATTCAAACTTGAGGAATATTCCATTTTTATGCCAAGTTGAAAGAAAATGATGAATCTATAAATGAATTAAAATGATTTATTGGTGGAAGTGGGAAAAGCTAGAGGATGTGATGGGTAGTTAAGTTAGGTTAATCAGAATTAGATTAGCTATGATGATTAGGTGATTTTTATCCTTTTGACTTGAATTTTTTTGATTTATTTAAATCAAGAGGGAGAAATATGACTTTTGAGATTTAATTAAATAAAGTTTGGTTTATTTAATTAAAAGGTTGATGTGAGACTTTGATTTATTTAATTTAAATGAATAACCTTAGGAATGAATTAAATAGTCTTGATTTACTTGGTGAATAGATTTGATGAGCTTGATTAATTTAATGAGTGGATGAATTTGATTTCATAGAATACTTAAAAATCTAAAAAATTAGGAATACATTTTTAAAAATTAATAATAATAATTTAGATATAAATTAAATTTGTATATAATTAATTTTTTATATTTTAAATAATATATAAATAATAATCTAAAATACAAGAAGAAAATGTATAAATATACAATTTTACCATTACAATTATATTTAAATTTAATAGAATTATAAATCTTCAACTCATAGCTCATTTTTAGATTTTTTCTAATGATGTATGAAAAAACTATTTTAATTTTTAGTACTAAAAATTATTTCTTGTTTTCTTTTACTTGATTTTAATAGAAGAACAAGAACCCACACAGCCAAGAAGGGAAAATGAACAGCTTCTAATAGAAAATTTGAATTTAGAAGTTGCAGAATAGGAAGGATCAACGCCATCTTTTGCAAATAATAATATTGCAAAAAGAAAACCAGAGGGGCCAGTATTGGGGCAGCACAAGAAGGCAGAAGTGATGGGTCACCGCCAAAAATTCACCGTGTCAACAATTCACCATCAGAAAAATTTTCTTGAGGTGAATTTGTCATGATGGTGAATTGTTAAGATGGACAGTGAATTCAACATCAGAAAAAATTTCTTGAGGTGAATTTGTCATGACAACGAATTGTTAAGATGAACAGTGAATTCACCATCAGAAAAAATTTCTTGAAGTCAATTTGTCATGACAATGAATTGTTAAGATGAACAGTGAATTGCTCACGGTGAATTTCCTACAGCCATCTAGAAATAAGGTTGAAACCAAGGAATTGGCAGGGTTGCGTAGAGAGATTAGACTGGATGAAGAAAAGGCTGCTAAGGAGAAGTATGAGCTGAAAGAAGTAAGTAGAGGGAGCTGCGCAGCAGCAGATGAAGGAATAAAACCGGACTAGTGGTGACAATAGAAGTGGAAGAGAAGAATACATTCTATTAGGAAAGGAGGGAATGGACATTACAGAGAACATAATGTAAGAAACACAGAGCAGATTGATGAGAAAGAGAGGAAGGGGGCGCTCAGCAGGAAAACAAAGAGGGTGAAATGCTAGGAGTGGGCAGGTAAATAAAAGCCACACAACATTAAAAAAAAAATGGTTTGTGACAGGCAAACTAGATTATTGAGAAGAAGCAAAGCTAGAGCAGGGAGAGCAAATAGAAACTAACAAAATGTGCAGAAAACTCAAAGAGAGCCGAGCAATATGAGCAGCTGGGAATTTGCGCTGTAAAAGGAGGAATTTGTGAGCAGATAAAAGGTCGAACCAGTGGAATTGGGAAATCTCGTTGCTGGTTTTAAAATATATATTTAACTGGAGTTGTCATATGGTGAAATGAACTGGCTATGATTTTGATAATCAATCAATTTGAGTTACTTTTGAATTCGTTATTTATCTGAGTGTATATTGTAATTCTGTGAATTGAAATGGAGAAAACTTTGCTAGTTCCAGAGGAAAATTTGAAATTTCAAATAAATTATTGACAAATGAAATTGTCAATTAACTGGAATAGTGAATTTTCATTAATTAGTTTGGGGTTGATAATACTCTCTCTGCATTAAAGGTTTATATTCTTCTAAGTTAGATTCTTAATAGATTTTGGGTGATATGCTATAATAAATATTCCTTGATTTTATTATGCTACTTTCATAAATACTCTATCAATCAAATCTTAACATGTTCTTTTTGATGTGTAGAAGATGTTATTTTCAAATGAGTACAAGTAAGTCTACAACCAAGACTACAAATAAATAAAATATGCATTAAATGGACTTAAATAACTCCTGAAATAGTCAACAATAAGTATATTTACATATTGAGTTAAAAAAAATAAAAATTTACAATTACATAAACGTTTAGATATATAAATTTGATTTTAAGTAATACATTAAAAATATAAAAATATAAAATATAAAATAATAATAAGAATTTAGATATAAACCAAATTTATATATAAATATATATTTGATCATGAATAAAAGTAATGTGAAGTAGTTATAAGAAATTGTTGTGTAATAGTGTAAAAATTCACCGCCAACAATTCACCGTGAAAATTCACCGAAGGTAATATTTTTAATAAAATTAAAGTTTTTGAAACACTTGACCGTGAATTTTCAACTACGGTGAATTATTAGTAAATTATCACGGTGAATTTTCCATTGATCATTGCTGACGATAAATTTGCCGATAATCATCACCTAGTAATCATCACCTGCACTACGTTTTCAAGTTTTCAAAGATGCCAGATAAGAACTTGGCTATCAAGGATAAATGTGCCCAACACTTCGGCGGGGATTCAAAATTTCTTATAATTTGTTGGGCCAATAATATTTCCTCGAGTTCTGTTCTCACCATCAGCTCTCCTTCAAGACTGTTTTTTTTTAATAAATCGTGGGAAAGTATTAACAGGAACTACTAGAAACAAATCTACGACAATCCTATCTACCCGCGAGGGCTAGTCTTATCATACTCTTTTTAATGCTTAGAAGGACGATGCCATTTAGGATCTGGTAGATTCAAATTCGTGACAATTTTTATACAGGTCTCTCAAAAGCCCACGCTATCTTTTAAGCTGCGAATAAAACCTAGTCATGAGAAAAAAGGCAAAGCCTTGTAGGTCTCTGGACATTCATAACTGGTCACAGGAAGAGGTATATGAGCGCTACTGTTCTATTTTTCATTCAACTCCGGAATCTCCTCTCCAATCAACAGCTTCTCTGAATGCAGTGAAAGTGCATTCAGAAGGCGAAGGGCATTCCAACCAAATGCAAGGGCCTCCAATTAAAGAGATGTCAGATTTGGCTGACCCAGAAAGAGTGATCAATAGCAGGTTAAAGCATATTTTATGCTTAGCTAATTCAAATAATCTCTGTGTACATTTTTGTGTTCTGCTTCTCTGATCTTATACAAAAGTAAACGGCGGTACTTTACAGAATTAGGGTTTTATTGAAAAATCAATGCTTGGTTGTGTATTAATTGATGAATATTTCTTTTTGCAGCCAGGATAGTCAGGTTAAGAATCACAACGCAGGTATTCATCCTTCTCTTTATAAAATGTATATTATTTCTTTTGGTTTGGCTACTGTACCCCCTAATAGATGTGTTTCTCTGCTTGGGTTTGTGCTTTTACTGTATCAGAGTTATGAGATCTCCTACTCTCTAAACGGCTATGTTTCTAAATCCTCTTTTTTAGGTCATTATATAGAGACCCAACTAGCAAATGAAACAATTTATTGGATTAAAATGATATTTGTGCGGATGAAGATGGAGTGGAGAATGTTAACCAGCCTCCTCATTATCGGATAAGGAAGATACCAAACATACCCAGATCCGTTAGGGATCATCTGAGAATAGCAAGAATGAAAAAGTAGCCCATATTGCTAGTGAGAATTGCTCTATTTAAGACTTGATTTTGTATGCTGGACAAGGATCTGATACAAATATTTGATTAGAAATGTTTTCGATTTATAATAGACCTTAAGCTATCAGTTAAATGTTTATTTTTTCATTAGGACTGAGTCTATAACTCTGAGGCCATGTCTTGAATGCCGCCTCATTGAGACATGGCAGATAAAGTGAGATTTGAACTTGCTATCATTATCTGTGTCTTTCAATGGTTCAATCATTTTAATATATCATTATCTGTGTTTTTCAATGGCTGATCTTATTAAAATAATTTAATAAGTAATTTTATGATCTTTCTTCATTACTGATCAAACACTATTATTTCATGGTCGGTGTTTATTATTGATCAAATATAATATCTGACTTCGGCGTTTCAGTTACCTCTATGTGAGATATAATTGCACTGTTCATTTTATAGAATTTTATATAATAATATATATCCAGACTTCAACAAAATAAATAGCCCTCTTTATCTCCCAACAGTAGCAGCAAGGTTTAAAAGAGCTTTAGATCTTTAAAGGAGATTTTACATGACATATATTATCTGCTGCAGTCGAACAAAAATTAAATGAACTCTTGAAAACAAATTAGTTAATTAAAAACAAACTAACTGAAAAAGAAAAGTTGTCAGTTACTGCTTTTCAATAATAATGCTTCAATTTTTTTTCCTCAATAATCAGTAGTGTGGTTGTTTGACTGGTTTGTAAAATATTATTGAGAAAAGTTTTGGTGAAGATATTAGCAATTTGTTTAGATATAGGACAAAACTTCAATTCTATTTGTTCATTTTGAATTAATTATTAAATAAAGTAATATTGGATTTTTATGTGTTTCAATCTAGTATGAACATAGGGTTTCTTCCCATTGCAATAGTGTTATTATTGTCATAGTAAATAGTAGTTGGATGCTCTTGGAGAAAGTGTAGATCTTGAAAGATCTTTCTAATCAATATAGCTTGGCAACTCATTCATGTGGCAGCAATATATAATACTTAAGCTAATGAGATAGTCAATATTTTCTTTGTTCTTACTACTCCAAGAAACAATTCTAGATCTAAGCGATAAAAGCCTCCACTTGACATTTTTTAGTAAAATTAATTTATGCCAAAATTTGTGTAGCACCTATATACTCTAATACTATTTTTTGTAGCATGCCAATGAGACTCATGTGAATGTTGCATGAACTAAAATATTATAGTCATTGCATGTACATAATATTGAATCTAGTTGTTTACATGACACTCCCAACCAAATTTTTATATAAAATGACATTTACCTTGGAACTTGCATATTTCATAGCCAATTTCTCACCAAGTGCTAAATTAGTTGAAAACTATTATTCATGTATTTATTCTAAACACCTCTAATAAATCTACTACACATTGCATTTGAAAAATGAATGTATCTTTTGATTGCTATTGCACTTCCACATTAATAAAGTAATGCATTGGTCCTAGATATGACATTTCAAATTTATATTTCATTTTTTTTTAATTTTTTCTATTAGAGTTTTACTATTACTTATATAAATAAGATCATCAACATAAAGATAAAAAATGATAATTTCCTTATCAACATCTTTGGCATACATGGTTGGATTTGAATAACTTTTTTGAATCCACCAATCCTTGCATACCAAGCATGAGGGGCCTACTTCAACTCAAAGATTTTTTTCAACTTTTAAACTAAATATTTTTACCTAGAGTTTCATAGGATGTCGGTTGCCTATTTAACCATTGAAAAATATCGATTTCATACTATTTTACATACAATCCACTTGCATTGTACAGTAATTGACAATATTATATTTATGGAATCAAATTATGTGGCTGAAGTGAAGGTTTCTAAATAATTTGCACTAGTTGTTTTTGCAAATCTCTTGGAAACTAAACTTATATTGTATAATTTCATAGAACTATAAACATGATATTTTACTTTATAAATATATTTGACATCAAACACATGTTTACCTATGGATGAACTAATTTCCATATAGTATTTTTGATAATTGGATTCATTTCTTCATTCATAACATCAATCTATATTTTCTAGTTCAATTCTTCTTCATACACATATGGTTCAACAATAACTTGACTAAGTAAAGTAAAATTAATAGCTTGGTTCACATTAGTACTTCTCTCATAAACTTCAATTAAGATTATTAACTTTCTTGAAGAATTTGGACTTGATACTAGACTTGCACTAGGATTGGATGAAGAACACTTTGAGGAAGAAGAAAAATTAGATTTGTGTTATCAATAGAAATTGATGGACTTAAGCTTGGAAAACTTGAATTTGCACTACTACTATAGCTTGAAATTACACTTAAGTTTATGGGGAGAGGAGGAACATTACCATTTCTATGGAACTATAATTATTAATATTTTTATTATATACTTTCTTGCCACTACCACACTCCTTCATCTAGAACCACATCTTGACCAAAAATCAATTTCTTTGTGACTAGATTGCAAAAATTATACCATTTAGCAACATTAGAATATCCCACAAGATACAAAGTTGGATTTTTAATCGAACTTTTTTTTTTTAATTACAATAGATTTATAGTTTTGACAACCAAACACATAAAAAATGAGCCAAATAAAAATTATGATCACTTCAAGTTTCCTTTAGAGTGATGTTTTCCACCCATATTATTGATTCAATATGTAGGCTACTATCTCCACTACCTTTTCCCAATAAATAATTCTAAGGTTCATTGACTAGTGTTAGTGTAAATAGTGTCATTAGATAACTAGTTAGTTGTAATCACATTCTAGTTTTACCTATTACATTTTCTTAAGTTGAGCTATTTAGATTTTTATCTCACCTCATATGGTTGAGACATGTGTCCTCACTTTGTGAGACACCTCTTGTATGGTCACTTACCACTCACAAGAACACTTGTCATGTGAGTTAACAAGTGTTCCATCATTGGAGGGGTAGTCAATCATTGTGCTTGACTTTCCCAACTTCACCACCTTTCCTATATAAGCAAGGTTACATTGTACATTCTACTAAAATATTTTACCATCTCTTGATCTAATATCAATTAGGCTTATCTATGTGCATATATTTTTTTGAAGTCTCTTAGATTTTTCTTTATAATTTTGGAAATCATAACATGATATCAAAGCCATGCAAGAAAAAATATTCTCAAAATACTGCACCTATCCTACTCAATAGTTCTTTTTCTTTGGAAGATTTCATTTCAGTTTGTAGGTTATTTGAGGGTTTCGTGAAATTTTCTTATGGATTTGTTTATATATTTTAATCAAGATTTGTGTCCACTCTAATCATTTGCGCCAGTCCACTTCTAAGAAAATATAATATCCTTTGCACACTATTAGATTTAGCTATGTGAATGATGGCTTGGTTTCTAAGATGATCACACTTTCTATTCATTTTGAGTTGTGGGGATCCTTGGCATTAAAAGATCTAAATCTAAAGCTCTTACACTACACTAAAACTAAAACTAAAACAATATCAAAATCATCAATAGAAAATAAGAAGACTATAATATTATTCAACTATATATGTAAATTTGTTACATTAATCTCTATATATAAGAGATTTAGACAATCACTAAAAAATTAAAAAAATCAATAAATAGGAAGATTGAAAAAACAAGGCTAAATAAAGAAAGATGTCAAAGCATCGAATAGGTTTTAAAGCAAATGACTAAATCAAAAATACTTTGAGCTAATCCATTGATCACACTTTCTTTAATCTCCCCTGGATGGGAAACAAGATGAGGCCCAACTGATTTATCAAGGAAATAAAATAGGTGGTAGGTTGAGTCAGGGTAAATATATCACCAACTTACTCAGATGTAGAGAAAAAATGCAATTCCACTATTTCATCTTGAACCAAGTCACATATAAAATAATGTCTAACTTAAATGTACTTTGATCTAGCATGAAACATAGGATTTTTGGTCATTGCAATGGTACTATTGTGATGAACTTGGAGAAATTGGTGAACTTGGGCTTGAACTTCCACTTGATCTTTTGGGGAGAGGAAGAACTTGATCATCTTCAATACTCATAATTAGTGGTGTAGTTTGTTGAACTTCATTTTTCCATTACCATACTCCCCCTTCATTGAAAACCATGTTTGTCCACTAACAATCCATTGTTTTGTGTCAGAGTTGTAAAATCTATATCCTTTAGTTACATCTAAGTATCCAATGAATATACAAAGTTGGTATTTTGCATCCAACTTCTTCAACTTTTAAATTGGAACATTGTAGAGAAGGGGGATTCACTACACCTAGGTCTCTAGGAAACCAAATATCCTAAAGGGAGTGAACTTCCCTAAACTACCTCAAACTACCTAATAAGTTGCAAAGGAAGGGAAAACCAAATTCTATTTTCTTTATGCTTTATCACAAAAGTTTTCTAGACATGGGTGAGTAGACTAAAGAGGTCTTAGACTACAGATCGATTAGCTCTTTTCCAGAGCACAAAAATGTATGAGTTGTACTTCAACATGCCACAATGGAGTCTCAGACACACATTGGCATCTCATTCAAATAAAGGGTTGAGTCTATAGAGTAAAACACATCAGATTTTCTAACAAACCAAGAGTTCAGGTTTGGCAATTTAATAGAAACATGTGGAAATGTAGAAAACAAGAAGAAGAATACTTTAACTTATAAACTATTTTAATTTGATAAAAGGAAAAGGAAGAAAGAAGAAGAATATTCCTCCATCAGGGAACATTGGAGGCGTTATGGTTTTTTGCCAATTGGAAAAAGTAATGTTCTTCTTCAAACTTTGACCACCCAAGAACAAACTTTTACCTCAAAATTAGCTATTTTGAACTTAATTCCTTCATTTTATCAACACATTCTCACTCTCCCTAGCTTCTACCACTTCACTCTCTTTCTCTCTTCACTTAACTTCTACACCATTTTGTTTTTCTAGCATTGTAGGTTGTCAAAGCTCTACTCCATAGGCATGGCGGTTTTTTTCTTCTCATTCCTCTCAAACCTTTGTGAGCTCACAGAAAGGGGGGGTAATATTGGTTTATTTACTTATTTTCATTATCTTACTTGTAGAGTAGCATATAGGTTTTCTTTCTAGTCTACTATCTTGTGTCTATTCTCTCTATTACTTTATCACTTTTCTACATCGTGTGGTCTATCAGTTGTCCATGGAGGTGGAAACACCAATTTATGAGGGTTTGACTAAGGAAAACCTCAAAACACAGTCACAATATTTTTTTGTTACTATGTGTGTAGGTGCAATTTGATCATGAGGAGCTTGTTAGAGAACTAGACCTTCAGTCGATTGGCATTCTTCTTCTTTCCTCCTCATCATTTCATCATTAAAATAGTTTATAAGTTAAAGTATTCTTCTTCTTTTTTTTTGCATTTCCATGTGTTTTTGTTGAATTGTCAAACCTAAACTCTAGGTTTGTGAACAAATCTAATGTGTTTCACTCTATAGATTCAACTCTCCATTTGAATGAGACACAAACGTGAGTCTGAGGCTCCAGTGTGGTGTGTTGAAGTCTGACTCATGCATTGTATTCCTCTAGCAAAGAGTCAGTTAGTCTGTAGTCTAAGACCTCTATGGTTTGCTTACCCATGTCTACAAAACTTTTGTGATAAAGCACAAAGAAAATAGAATTTAGTTTCTCCTTCCATTTTAGCTTATTAGGTAGTTTGATTTATTTTAGGGTAATTCACTCCCTTTAGGCTCTTTTGTTTCCTAGATACTTGGGAGTAGTGAATCCCTCTTCTCTACAGTGTTCTAGTTCATAAGTGGAAGAAGTTGGATGTAAAATCCCAACTTTTTATATTCGTTGGATACTTAGATGCAACTAAAGGATATAGATTTTACAACCCTAACACAAAGAAATGGATTGTTGGTCCAGATGTGGTTTTTGATGAAAGGAGAATATGGAAATGGA
Organism: Sequoia sempervirens; assembly: GCA_007258455.2. NCBI lineage: Eukaryota > Viridiplantae > Streptophyta > Pinopsida > Cupressales > Cupressaceae > Sequoia > Sequoia sempervirens. Next base: position 297,005 of record VDFB02080429.1, on the reverse strand, counting down.
GAAAAGGAGTTCAACAAAATACACCACTAATCATGAGTATTGAAGATGATCAAGTTTCTCCTCTCCCCACAAGCTCAAGTGGAAGTTCATGCCCAAGTTCACCAATTTCACCAAGTTCATCAAGATGATCTACATTTGGTTTAGGAAAATCTAACTACTCTTTACTATGATAAAAATAGTACCATTGAAATGACCAAAAATCATGTGTTTCAAGCTATATTGAAGCACATTAAGATTAGACATCATTTTATACATGACTTGGTTCAATATAATTTAGTGGAATTGTAGTTTTTCCCTACATCTAAGCAACTTGCTAAAATATTTACCACCACGCTAATTACCACCTATTTTATTTCCTTGATAAATCTACATATATATTTGAATAATATTAGTATTCTTATTTTATGTTGATGAATTTGATATTGTTTTAATTTTAATTTTAGTGTAGTGTAAGAGCTTTATATTTAAATCTTTCAATGCCAAGGATCCACATACCTCAAAATGAATATAAAGTGTGATTAGCTTAGCAACCAAGCCACCATTCACATAACTAAATATAATAGTGTACAAAGGATATTATATTTCCACATAGCACAAATGAGCAGATTGGACACAAATTTCAATTAAGATATATAAAAAAATTCATAAGAAAATGTCAAGAAACCCTCAAATAACCTACAAACTCAAATGAAATCTTCCAAAGAAAAAGAAATATTTAGTAGGATAGTTGCAGTATTTTGAGAATATTTTTTCTTGCATGGCTCAGATTATGTCATGTTATGATTTACAAGATCGTAAAGAAAAAATATCTAAGATGTACTTCAAAAAAATACATGCACAAAAATAAGCCTAATTGATATTATCAAGAGATGGTAAAAGATTTTAGTAGAATGTGCAATGTAACCTTGCTTATATAGGCAAGGTGGTAGAGTTGAGAAAGTCGAGCACAATGACTAAATACCCCTATGAGCACCAATAAAATCTGCATACATTCTAAACTCCATGACAAAGCTTAGTTCATGCAAATTTACTAAATGCTCCTATGAGATAATACACCATACTTCACAAACAAAATGACCAAATAAACTAATTGAAAGTATCAAATAAGCACAAATGCATACCTATCCCATAGTGGATTGGTGTCACTTTGTTGTAAAAAGTGACCCTTTCCCAACCCTTGACAAATCAATGTTGCAAATGATAATGGGAAAATTAGCTCTCAATATGGAGAGAGTAACTTTGCATGAAGATTTTGGATGCTAAAATGAAAAATGAGACCTCCAATTTATAGAATATCAAGTTGGAAGAATACCCAAAAGAGAGCAATGTGGTACAAAGATTCAACCAATAGGAAGGAGCCACTTGTCCAAATGTGAATGGATGGAGGATGTGCAAGTTTTGGTCAATGTGCGAATAAATGAGATTAGTTGTCCTTTTCAAATTTCAAATCTGGCTTGTTGGAAGGAGAAAAAGGGACTTAAATGCCAAGTGGGGGACATGTAAAAGGGGAGTTAATGCCATGTTGGAAGGGACAAGTCAACTTGATTTGAATTCAAATTTGAGGGAATATTCTCCAAAGATGCCTTGTTGAGAGAAAATGAGGATTTAATAAATTAATTAAAATCCTTTATTTGTGCAAGTGGGAAAATCTAGAGAATGTGACATGCATTAGATTAGATTTAATCTTGATTTAGTTAATTTAAAAGAGGATTAGATGATTTGACTCATTTGACTTAGATGTAAGGATTAAACTAAATCAAAAGGAGATGAAAGATGATTTTAGATTTAATTAAATAAAGATTTGATTTATTTAATCAAAGAGGGGGATGTTAGGATTAAATTAAATAAAGTTGATTTATTTAATTTAAATGGATGACTTTAGAGATTGAATTTAATGAACTTGATTTATTTGATGAGTGGACTTGATTAAATGCAATATGCTAATTTTTCATGTCTACATTTTGCCCCTCTTTGAAGCAATGTACTTATTGCATTGGTTCAAAGAATAAACTTACTACAATCAAAATTTAGAAAAAATCTAATTTTTTCAAATGCCCTAACGAAAAAAAATATATTGGTACATTGCCCCCTTGAGAGATCAAGTGAAAAGATTTGATTTGAGGGTCGATCTCACGATAAATAGGTTCAAAATGAATGATTCTGATGATGATGCAAATGAGATGGTTTTAAGATACTTAGAATAACCAATCTATATTATTCTAAACAACTTAAATAATAATGAAATGCATGTGAGATGGATGATGCGAAAATGCCTATATGATTATGCATTGGATGTTTTATGTAAATGTCTTGTTTTATGAGATGCTTAGACTAACAGGTCTATATTATGATGATGAACCATGCATGTGAGATGATGTGCAGAATGTTGATGGTTTGTGGATGTAGGATGGATGCACTAGCAATGTTGATTAACTATTCTGGTATGATGTTAGTGCGAAAAAGAAGAAATAAGAAATGAGATGATGACAAGAGGATCAAACAAGCCAACTTGATGAGAAATGGATGATTTGCTTATCAAGAATTGGGATTTTAAAAGGGCCACTTACCTTATGTTTGATAACACGCATAAGCACAATGCATCAAGGTATAAAGAACCAGGATGGCGTTGCACTTAGTGTGATGGATTTTGACTCGACAAATAGATAGGAGTATTCTTGTTCACACCTGATATATGGAAACCTTGCTAGGATGCACTTTAGAAGTTTCAAACAACTCGGACCAAAACATGGAAAGGTATAACCTATCAATGCAATAGTCAACAAGCTACCCAAAACACCCCTAATACATATCTAACAAAGCAAGTAATCACCAAGTTATATTACAAGAACATCCAACAAGCATAGTAGACAAAAGATAATGTTTGTTGCCCCATTCCTATCTCTCTAAATCCATTTGTTTGGGCATCATCGAGAGGTTATTTGAATGAGCACAAAGAGATAAGTCAAAAGAAAAAGATAAAGTAAATAAACAAGCTGATGTTCTCCAATATCCCTAACCAAAACGGAATGTGTTTTTAAGGATAAGAACCAAAAATATTGCCAAAAGATAATGCCCATTGTAGGAAGGATACATCCTAGGACATGTTAGTGGATGGAGGCACGTCATTTCGTTTATCCAAAGTTTTATTTCTGATAAATAATGCCCATTGTAGGAAGGATACATCCTAGGACATGATGTTATCAGATGATTGAAATGTGATTGATTGGATGATAGGCTATTGACATAAAGAGTTGACCAACTTGTTTACATAATGACTTAACCCTAAGACTTGACATTTTTGAGTTTTCACTTTTAACTTGCTAGACTTGTTTCCAATTGTTTTACCAAAGGTTGAGGATGACAATCGTTTATTATGAGTGATGTTATTATGGGTGAAAGAGAGATGAGACGGATGGATTTTGTAATGTCCCCATTTTTAGCATTGCTCCTTTCAGTGATTGATGGCCTTTTCTTGGTGTGCTGTTGGCTAATTAGAGATAGAATTAGGATTTCCAACTGCTTGGTGAGTTCTCTTGAAGATTCAGGGTTTTGTTTGTTGGAGTTTGGGTGTTCAGATTCTGGATTCCTTCTGGGTTTTCAGAGAGCTTTGCAATGGTGGTGCATGCATTACATTCCAAGCAACTTTCTGAATTTACTATTTTTAGTAAATCCTATTTTTGGTAGTGGTCCAGTCAACACCAGCTCGGTCAACTTTCCTCTTCTAGCAGTTCATTGGGTAATTCTGAATTTTGGCATAAGGGGTTCATTTTGGAAGAATAAGTATTTTAATGACATTAATGTTTTATTTTATAAAATAATCCCTTGTCCTAGTATTATGAATTTAAGTTGTTTTAAAGAAGGGGACCTTGAGGGGTATTGTCTCATGAAGGAAATATTTTATATTTCTAAAGTCAAAAAATATTACTTGGAGAAAAGGACGCCTTTTATAAAGGAAAAGATTTTAAAATAAAGTTAAATTAAACCTTGAGAAAGGGGGCGCCCAAATTGGAGGGAAAAGAAGACAGTCAAATTTGAAAGTTAGGGTTTCTAGAAGCTTCTGGAAAAGTCATCACAAGTTTATAAAAGGAGGTCTTGGTCTTCATTTTCATTATCAGATATCTTGAGTATTGTTATGTTGCCGAAATGATTGCTGGATTGCTTCGAGGAATGAATGCCTCTTAGCTTGGGCTCAACTGCGTGCTTGAGAGATAGCACCTAGTAGAGAGGTTTGCTTGTTTTGAGTGAATTTGTAGTGAGGTTTTGCATTGTTTTGATGATCTTGCATTTTGTAGCTAAGTACTTGCATTTTCTGTCATATTCTGGAGTTGCTGAATATCATAGCTAATTCGAAGTTTCATTCATATATCAAAAATTAAAAAAATATATTGTTCTGGGTGTTGGTCCTATCATCTTCCCTACTTGGGGTGACCTTACTTGCAAATTTGTGGAATTTTTAATGAAGTTTCTGATTTTATAAAGCAAATTCGTCATTCCTTGAAAGCCCTACATTCTGGAGTGCTTTGGAATCTATTCCATTAATTAATAGCCACTTTTAGCTGCCCTTTCTCATTACTAAACTAGGCACCATCATTTTGAGGGTCTATTGCATCAGATTTGAAGTCATTTGGGTTAGTTTTGAGTGAGTTGTGAGCATTTTAGTGGATTCTAGGGTTGCTGGTTATGCATTTCAAGTTGTTGTTCTGTCATATCAGATTTTGGAAAGTGCATTTTTGGTGAAGGTTTGGTGTTAGGAATTCATTATTGACCTAGTGGATGACATCTTTACTATTGCAGCAACTTGTAGAGCTTAAATCCTTGATCTTGCAGGCATTCTACTTCTTATTGTAAGCTAAACAGTAGTACTGTCAGCATTTCTCTCAGTTTTGCTTATCATGTTTGTAATTGCCCACTGAATAAGTGGAAGAGGCTGGCTTGCTGCCTATTTACTTTGATTTGCATTGTAATATCGTACATCTCCGCCCTATGGTAGCTCCATTCCCACTCCGGGTTTGAAAGCACATTCTGGGTGTTGAGTTTATTCGAAGTTGCATTTGTATTTCTTTAAATCTCCACCAAATGGTCGCCTCATTCCATTCTGGTTTAGGTAGCACATACTTGGTGTTGAGTTACTTTCAGTTGCAGTTCTAATTTATTGTATTGACGATCCTCTTGCCATATGACAACCTCTCTCTTATTAAGATTGAGTGCGCATTCTTGGCAAAGAGTTATATTGTAACTGCTGGTTTGATTTATCTAACCCTAATGGGTGTGTTGCATTGCTGATTGTAATTCAAAAATCAAAAAAAATTGGTTCGGTATTTTACAGTGGTATCAAAGCCATGCATCTTGCCATCCTGTGAAATTAGCCTTCTATGAGTGACAGAGAACAGAGGTACTTGGCAAGGGTATACAAGAGGGATACTGTTCAGACACAGTTGTATCAGGCTCCAGAAGGTCAGACAGCATCAGAGGTTTTGAGGGCTAATTGGGAGCCTTCTCAAGAGATAGAAATGGGGGATAGTGGAAGAACTTCAGGTGGTAATGAGAGGATTTTTGGCAACAGAGGTGACAGTGGGAAAGGCATAGACAATTCGGCCAATCTAGGTCAAGGGCTCGATAAGAAGATGGATGATTTGTTGGATATGTTTTCTCTCATGTTGGGGAGATTGGGTCAGAATACTCCACAAAACAATACAAGGCATGCCGGTGAGCATAGTGCTTCCAACCAGCATAATGGACATGTTTTCCAACCTTCAGTGAGCAGCACATTCATCTCTGCTAGACCATTCAAACCCACATTTTTGGCACCAGCAAACCCATATCCCGATTCCAAAGAAAATGCTTCAACTTTGGAGAAGCTGAGAGTAGGCCGTACTGAGTATGAAACTCTCCCTGATGAAGTCAAGCTAGACATATCCTTCAATGATTTCATGGGGCTTAGGAGGAAGAATAAAGGAAAAGGGAGGAATTATGAACAAAGGAGAACATCAGTACAAGGGGACTTGAATAAAGCCATCAACAAAGTTATGTTACCACATTTTGATGGTACAAGCAAGGTGCACATGTCACCTCATATTGATCGAGAGATAGAAGGAGAAACCGTGACAGTTGAAGAGTGTGTGGAAGAGCCCCATAATATGCCCCTTGACTTGCATGTGATAGCAAGTGATGTAGATCAGTTCAGTGAGAAGAATATAGCAGCAGACTTGAATCCTAATTTGGATTCATCCCATGAAGGTTTTGAGACTAAGGGCTTCATAGAGGATGTTGGTAATGATTTTGAGGTGTTTGTACCTCCTCTTGTTGAAGATTTAGTGATGGATAGTTTTCCTCTTGTTGCTGTTCAAACTCCTCAAGAGTTTTCACAAGATGAATTTATTACAAGTGATCAAGAAGACCTTTATGACATGCATATGACTGTTCATGATGAGATCAGAAACATACCTATAGATGATAGGTTCATTGAAGATAAGGATGATAAAAAATTTCAAACAACTAGCTCTAAAGATTCCTTACTTCATTTCAGTGACAGTGTTAAGGGTGGTTTTTGGTTTGAACTTCAAACCCAGCCATTGAAGGGAGGTATGTATGAAGATATCAGTTTAAGTGAGTTGGATGGTGACCTATTCAAAGAGTCAACCCTCCAAGAGAAGCACAAAGAGCACTTTCCTTTTGATCAAAACAATCAATCCTCTAGCACTTGGGATCTAGGAGTGAAGGAATTTAGTGATGACAAAGAAATTGTGTGGGATGAGTTTCCCTTTGATCTTGATGAAGTTCAAAATTCTGATTGCTTTGCAAGCTATGAGGGGGCTGCCATAAACTTTGATCATGAAGACAGTGAAGTGGAAGTGGAGCTTGAAGATCATATGACTTTTGACGATGGAAAGTTTGATGGAGTTCCTAAACACAAATCCAATTTATCAATGCTTGAAGCTGGTTGTAAGCATTGGATTGAAGAATTTGTGGAGTCTAATTCTCTTTGTGATATTGAGCAATTTCAGCTAGTAGGTGGTGAAGGAAAGGAGTCTTGGAGCAGCTATGAGGGTAGCAAAGATGAAAAACAAAGTTCTGATTTTCAGTTGCAGCCTATCAGCAGTTCACCATCTTTGCATGTGCATGAGTGGAATGATCAATGCAAGGTATCTTTTGAAAAAGAAGTGCAAGCGCTATCCCTATTTGATCGCACACATAATTTGGTTGATGATCTCTATTGGAAGGCTTAGTTTGAAGAGAGACAAAGTGGAGTTAAGGATGAAGTTGCTCTTCCTAAATTGCAACTAATCAAAGATTCCTTGGAGACCATGAAATCCGAGTACATAGGCTTGATTGAAGATAGAGATCATGCCGTCGAATCTACAAAGAAGGCCTTCATTGTTTTCGAAGAAAGGGAGAGTATGGTTGATGAGCTCACTTTGGAGCTTAAATCAACATAGGACAAGTTGAAAGAAACTCAGTTGGCTCTAAGAAAGGTTGAAGATCAGTTTGCAGATTTCAAACTTTTCAAGGAGCAAGAGGATGCATGAAGAGCTGGAGAAATCAAGCAAGTAATTGATGATATTGATAGTCTTCAAGAGGAGTTTGATCTTGAAGGTTTCACAAGAAAATCAAAGGTTGCATGTGTAGATTTGGAGCAGCAAGATGAAAGGAATGACTTTCAAGTTTATGACAATCCTCTTTTTCAAGAAGGTGATGAGAAAAGTTATGATAATCCTCTCTATGAAGTAGAGGATGAAATGGAGAATGAAATTGAGTTTGGTTTCCAGTGCTTGGATGCTTCGATATCACTCCATGAGGAAGTGCTACGTCTGTTGATTAGTAATGAATGCATAAGTGGGTTTGAGGATGAAGTCTATACATGGGAAGTGTTGATTCAAGGAGATTTCAACATCTTCGACACCAAGGTGTTAACAAGGCAAGATTTGGTAGCTGCTGGCAACTTCAGTATAGTAGCAAGAAGCAAAGATTTTAGTCTTGTTACTCATGAAGAAGGGAACAAAGAAGAACCAGAATATGGTGTTTGCATTCTTCTCAATCCATTCCTTGGGTTGAGTGATGCTAATCAATTTTGGGAGTTGGATTTGAAGTCATCTTATGTTTCATGTTCCAGTGTTGTTGAAGCTTTCATGGGTTGGTTTCAGAGGTTCATCAGCGGGGATGCCTATTTTATGAGTATGCACTTGGTTTTGACCAACACTTGGGGTTGTGTTGAATTCTCTTTTCAGAGTGTTGAAAATCACTTTCGATTGGGTATCCATGCTTGGGATTCTCAACTGGGGTTGATGGAGTTTTTGGCTGGTGGAAAGAGGAACTTTTGGTGGGTTAGTGATCAAATTTTCAGACCTTTGGGTGTTGTTCTTCTCTTTACCAACCACTTGATGGCCCCATTTGTTCATCAACAAATGGATTGGAGAGAAATTTTGAGTATGGGTTGGAAATATGAACAATTGGTTACTCTTGACATTGATCCTTGGGCAAGACAATGGCAGATTTTGGGACATGAGCTTGCTGGTTGGAGGCAGACCAGCCATCTTACTTGTGGAGTTACTCTCGTTCAGAAGAGTTTGTCCTTCATCACTTGCCAAAAAGGTGGTAGTTTTCAGTTGGGGATTGCTCTAGTATGTTTTCCTGCCATTTTTGAGAGATTAACTTGTAACTCTATGCTCATCTCATACACTGACACTTGGGCATTTCTTTGGTGCTGCTGTTTTTTCTTGTGTGAAGTACTAAAATCATATGGCACTTCGCTGACTTCAGCCTTGAATAGTAGATATTATTTGTTCCGTCACACTTATCCTATTCTCGGAGTTCATCTTATGAATGTTTGTGGTGTTAACCTTGAGAGTTTTCTCTCATTGTTGGTTCGGGACAACGAACTACAACTTGTTTTGATTCATCATTCTGAGACTCATGAGGTTGGAACTATGAGAGTTTTTTGTATTCTTCTTAGTGGTGTCAGTATAATTCAGTTGGTGCATAGTAGCTCCATGAGGAGACGTGAGTATGAGTTGGTTGAGCTCTTGTAAAGGATTGATTTCCTCTTTGCAAGGAGATTTGAAGATGACACTTTTACCATCAGGGCTTCGTTTGTTACCATGTGGAGGTATGTTGAGGAGTTTGATTTTGAGATGAGCAGCCTATCCTTCTTTCCTAGAATTGTGGTTGACAGTGGTATGATTGTTACTGTTGACTTTGGGCCTCTTGGACATGAGACGTCACATGAAGTTGGTCTCAGTTCTTTAAGATCTTTCAGTTTGAGTATCATGGATAGTAACACTTTGGGGTTACAAGGAAGGTTAGTGTAGCATTGGCATGATGTTTTCACAAATGTGATCAGAGTGGTGCAGCATCGGCATGGTGGGACCTTCTTGAGATGGGTTTGGGAACCTGGGATCATACTTGTTTTGGTATGGATCAGTCTTAAGTTTTATGGAGTTATGGTGGTATTGCTTGAGGACAAGCAATTTTGGGAAGGGCAGATTGTAATGTCCCCATTTTTAGCATTGCTCCTTTCAGTGATTGATGGCCTTTTCTTGGTGTGTTGTTGGCTAATCAAAGATAGAATTAGGGTTTCTGGCTGCTTGGTGAGTTCTCTTGAAGATTCAGGGGTTTGTTTGTTGGAGTTTGGGTGTTCGGATTCTGGATTCCTTCTGGGTTTTCAGAGAGCTTCACAATGGTGGCGCATGCATTACATTCCAAGCAACATTTTGAATTTACTATTTTTAGTAAATCCTATTTTTGGCAGTGGTCCAGTTAGCACCAGCTCGGTCAACTTTCCTCTTCTGCCAGTTCATTGGGTAATTATGAATTTTGGCATAAGGGGTTCATTTTGGAGGAATAAGTATTTTAATGACAATAATGTTTTATTTTATAAAATAGCCCCTTGTCCTAGTATTATGACTTTAAGTTGTTTTAAAGAAGGGGACCTTGAGGGGTATTGTCTCATGAAGGAAATATTTTATATTTCTAAAGTCAAAAAATATTACTTGGAGAAAAGGACGGCTTTTTATGAAGGAAAAGATTTTAAAATAAAGTTAAATTAAACCTTGAGAAATGGGGCGCCCAAATTGGAGGGAAAAGAAGACAGTAAAATTTGAAAGTTGGGGTTTCTAGAAGCTTCTGGAAAAGTCATCACAAGTTTATAAAAGGAGGTCTTGGTCTTCATTTTCATTATCAGATATCTTGAGTATTGTTATGCTGCCAAAATGATTGCTGGATTGCTTCGAGGAATGAATGCCTCTTAGCTTGGGCTCAACTTCGTTCTTGAGAGATAGCACCTAGTAGAGAGGTTTGCTTGTTTTGAGTGAATTTGTAGTGAGGTTTTGCATTTTTTTGATGATCTTGCATTTTGTAGCTGAGTACTTGCATTTTCTGTCATATTCTGGAGTTGCTGAATATCATAGCTGATTCGAAGTTTCATTCATATATCAAAAATTAAAAAAATATATTGTTCTAGGTGTTGGTCCTATCATCTTCCCTACTTGGGGCGATCTTACTTGCAAATTTGTGGAATTTTTAATGAAGTTTCTGATTTTATAAAACAAATTCGTCATTTCTTGAAAGCCCTACATTCTGGAGTGCTTTGGAATCTGTGCCATTAATTAATAGCCACTTTTAGCTGCCCTTTCTCATTACTAAACTAGGCACCATCATTTTGAGGGTCTATTGCATCAGATTTGAAGTTGTTTGGGTCAGTTTTGAGTGAGTTGTGAGCATTTTAGTGGATTCTAGGGTTGTTGGCTATGCATTTCAAGTTGCTGTTTTGTCATATTAGATTTTGGAAAGTGCATTTTTGGTGAAGGTTTGGTGTTAGGAATTCATTATTGACCTAGTGGATGACATCTTTACTATTGCAGCAACTTGTAGAGCTTAAATCCTTGATCTTGCAAGCATTCTACTTCTTATTGTAAGCTGAACAGTAGTACTGTCAACATTTCTCTCAGTTTTGCTTATCATGTTTGTAATTGCCCACTGAATAAGTGGAAGAGGCTGGTTTTCTGCCTATTTACTTTGATTTGCATTGTAATATCGTACATCTCCGCCCTATGGTAGCTCCATTCCCACTCCGGGTTTGAAAGCACATTCTGGGTGTTGAGTTTATTCGAAGTTGCATTTGTATTTCTTTAAATCTCCACCAATTGGTCACCTCATTCCATTCTGGTTTGTGTAGCACATACTTGGTGTTGAGTTACTTTCAATTGTAGTTATGATTTTTTGTACTAACGATGCTCTTGCCATATGACAGCCTCTCTCTTGTTGAGATTGAGTGCGCATTCTTAGCAAAGAGTTATATTGTAACTGCTGGTTTGATTTATCTAACCCTAACGGGTGTGTTGCATTGATGATTGTAATTCAAAAATTGAAAAAAATTGGTTCAGTATTTTATAGATTTTTCCAAATATTTGGATGTTTTTGATGTTTTTGAAATGTTTTGAGGTTCTCACTACTGAATTTGGCTCCATTTTCTGATGAACATTTGTTGGTTGTTCAAAAAATATTTGTCAGAAAAGTGACAAAATGATGAAAATAATTTCGTCTCTATTTTTTTGTCAAAATTTTGATGATGCATTAAACGTCAAAATAACGGCGCAGATTCGTCAGTCATCAACATCATAAAATGACTCGGATGTTCATCAGAATATCGACAAAAAATAACCAAAATGCAATTGCAATGGCTCTTCCGAAGCATCGAAACAACAAAAGAAGTTTGTCGCCATTTTGACGAAATGGGCAAGGAGTTATGATGAAGCCTTCATCACAGCTAAGCAACTTTGTTGGACCTTTTATGTGATTCGTTGGTCAAGTTTGTCAAAATTGCAGAAAAATGGGTAAGGAGTTACGATGAAGCCTTCATCGCAACTAAGCAACATCGTCAGACCTTTTATGTGATTCATCAATGTCCTTCGTCAAAATTGCGACGAAAGTGGCAAGGTGTTATGACAAATCCTTTGTTGAACCTTTTATGTGATTAGTCGATGGACTTCATTGAAATTGTGACGAATCAGGTAAGGAGTTACAACGAATCCTTCGTCGTAGCTATAGCAACTTCGTCAGACCTTTTCGGTGATTCGTCAGTGGGTTTCATCGAAATTGCGATGAAACAATGCAATTTTTTTTAAAAAAAATATTTGTTGAAATGTACCATCACAGAGACTCTTGGTGATGACCACCGAAGCCAACCCATTGATGAGAGATCAATATTTGACACAGGATACAAAACTCACTCTGATAGTCCATGTCTTGTTGATGACTTCCATCAGCAAGACAAATCCAATGTCACACCGATCTGACCTCTTAAGAAATTTTAAACACTGCTGGTTATCAACAAGACATTCTGAGGGTCTCGTCAATTAAACAAGTACCTAAGAGCAAGTAAACAAATGAAACCTATTAATTTTCTTATTTTGGGGTTCTTTAAATCATAGAATAGATACCAAGTCAAATAATATGAAAAAAAATTACTTCCATACAAATTAAATGATTATTCTCACAATGGAAATTGTCTAATTACAACAACAATTCCATGAAAGGTTATCCATGCTTCATAAGAGATGACTAATCATACATACAGACTCCAAGATGCATAGAAAAATCATAACACTTGAGAACAGCCAAGGGCTAATAGGGGAAGGAGTTAAGAAACAACTCTACCTATCATCACAGTTCTATTGTTCCCCCTGAGAGAATCCTGCAAAAACAAGTTTACAATACCAAGTCAAATAATATGAAAAAGAATTACTTCCATACAAATTAAATGATTATTCTCACAATGGAAATTGTCTAATTACAACAACAATTCCATGAAAGGTTATCCATGATTCATAAGAGATGACTGATCATACATACAAACTACAAGATACATAGAAAAAGTTGTTACACTTGAGAACAACCAAGGGCTAATAAAGGAAGGAGTTAAGAAATGTCTGGATTGAAGAGAAAATGTGTAGGGAAAATGTTGAGTTGTGTCAACAGAACAGAGCTTGTAGAACATATTCTTGACCTAATCAAGCTCTTGAACAACTTAAACAAAATTGAAATACTAACACATACATGAGACATGTAATGAACTTCCAATATTTGCTATCTTTTCTTCCTTTTTTGTATTGAAAATAGTTTAAGGTCCATTACATATCATGAAAATGCCTATCCAACATTAGGATTAGTACAACATCTGAGCATTTCCAAAACATGAAATATACCGTATAAGTACTTTACATAGCAAGAAAGAAACCAAAAAGCACAGTTGTTTTCAAAACCAACATAGACAATACAAATTGTTGTTAACAACACCATAGGTTGTTGCTACTCAAATCAGCATAAACAGTACATAGGGTTGATTACATTCTCCTCATTGTTGACTTCTACAATATCAAGGTTCACCATTGTTTCTCCTTCAGGGTCCAACTGTTGGGGGCCACATTGTCTTTCTAGGCTTGCGGCTTCATCAATTACTCTCTGGAGCTCATCAAATGTCTGCTGGAACAACATAGTCTCTTCCAAGCTCAACCTATAGGCGGGTCCACTTGTCAAATCCTCTTTGGTATTGTTAGCAGCACCTTCAGTTATTGACTTGAAGAAATTCTCCATTGAGATCTCCACAAGAGTTGAAACCTGCAGAGCAACAAAGTAGAAAGTGAGTCTCTTGCAAGACTCAGTAAGTACCCTCTTGATACCCTTAAATTTATCATCATTTCTCACCTTCCACAAATTCCACATGATCTCATTGGATAAGAAATACCAAAATAGCTTACAATCAAACTTGAGCTTGAAATTACAAAATAGAATATCATGTCAATTAATTTTACCATTTATATTCCAAACCTTTAGCTTATGGCAGAATAAGTACCAAATTTCTTGAGCATAAAAATATTCAAAAATAATATGTTTGATAGTTTCCAGAGTCCTGCAGATACTACAAATTTCAACACTTTCATGGTTAGAATTATAGGGATCTATCTTTTTCATTAATGCAGAGGTAGGTAAAGGAGAAATAATTATAATTGTAACACTATTCATAGTCTAGTAAATTATGTTCATAATTTGTGTTCAATGGACCTCAGTTTTATCATTATACTACCCATCTAATACCATATTTTAATCCAGGGTTCAACTATCTCAGATCTAAAGAAGCACCTTCAATTAACTATTTAAAGTACTATAAAATAAGGTAAGACTTTTACTTGAGAAAGATTGGGTACACTTGTAGGATTAAAGTTCTCGCAGTCATCAGGATTTATTGGCACACAGACACAACTTGCAACATATGAAGTAATGGATGACTACAAGTTAGTGAAATGGTCCTTAATATGTGAGTGGTTTGCAAATTGATTGGTAGAAAAGAAGGTTTCAAATAGATCTAAATGAAAAATTATGAGGACAATCTACTATAATCATCAAAATAGATGAAAAGTGCAAAGGAAAGGGCCGAGCTACATCTCTAGAGCCTGAAAAAAAAACATGCAAGAAACATAAAAAAAGAACATACCAGTTTTTGGATGAATACAAAATGGTTCCTTCAACAAGTGATTCATATGCTTTCACACCTGACACAAGACATTAAGAATATTTTAGTCTTCCTCTGTGAAATTAACTACTTACATAATAAACCCAAAAACCAATATTATATACCTCCATGTCTAGCTGAGGGTGGGTATAAGAGAAAAAAAATTCTTCAATGCAATGCCAAAAAATATCAATAAGTGTGTAGGTTTGTACTACTCAAAATATCATCTCACTACCTAAGGAAAAATACCAAAGTGATGTTTTAAATTTCAATATTCACATAGGCTCCCTTATTGCTACACATGCATATACAAGCATTATTTGAGCTCTAAACTATTCAAATATTTAGAATTTAATTAGCTATAAGATGGAAATTTGGTGTTTAGACATAATCCATCATCTTTTACATATCTTTATTCACTCCTAGCGCTTCAAATAAATTTGTGTAAATGAGACATAAATGTGAATCTTTTATGACAAAGAAAATTCTTAAAAGGAGGGGGAGAAAGAAAAGGGTAGGGGGGAAAGAGAATGCTTGAATGTATAGCAAAGTATAACATTTTGATCATTATAACAATGAAATGAATCTTAAGTTTCAAGCATTAATATCATTTACAACATTTATGATCAAGAATGAATGTAAGTAGAGAAACTTTTGCATGCCTGTATATATGGTACAAAATTTCATGGTTAAGTTGAAGCCTCCCATCAACAACAAGATCCAAATATCGATGTATCTATCTCAATCAAGCCTCTAAACCCTTGAGAGCTGTCAATTTTTCCACTAACCTGTTATGCACAAAAGTCAAATTTTAAAGTTATGTCACCACTAAAAATAGAAGAAACAAAGCTTTGAAACCAAATCCACACACAAAAAAATGTGGTATTCATACAAAGCCATACAAACAAACTAAACTCAGAACATTGGAATGGAAACAACTTCAAATTATGATGCAGAGCATGGATTCAGTGTATAGAGAATCATTTTTCTGCCACCATAGTGAAAAGTTAGCACTTTCTTTCATCTTTGCATATTGGTTTGATGCTTCAAACGATACAATTCTTATATTGAAAGTGCATTACCTTATTGAGCTTCTCTTTGTTTTGAGAATAGTTTAATATTCTCTACTTAACAGGGCCAACAACGTGATGGTGGAAGCTCATTTGGCCCCTCCCCTCCCTCACATCACTTTCAATTCCCAATACCCAATCATATAACATTAATCATTCATTCATGCATTAATAACATATAACATTCATTCATTCATCCATTAATAACATATAACATTCATTCATTAACATATAACATTCATTAATTAACATATTCACATTTATTTATTAACATATAATATTCATTCTTTTAGTTTTTACATATTATCAAAAATATGGTTGCCATGATATGATTACAATCACTTTTTTTTTGTTTCTATTTTAAAGATAAAAAAATATGAAGTGGAGTATCATTTTCTAAATAAATTTTCCCCCTTTTAGTTGTTCTTCCCTCTGATTGTGATCTTAATGTACGCCTAATCGTATGCTCACGATGTGGACATCGTTGCAAGGGGGGTCTACTGTAATAATAAAAAAATGTTAAACTGATATGTTTTGTTATTATTGTTACAAGTATTTCATTAAATAAAAGAATATTAGAGTGGTTGTCTTTACCTGATGGGTCCACATCATGTTCTTGAACTTCTATTATAGACTCGTGCTCAACATGTTGAACACCCTCTAAATCCTGATCTGCAGTTGAAACATGAAAGGTTACATTAATTAATACACCAATTGAAATTAAATATGTTTAAAATAACATGAGAGTGGTCCTCTTTACTTGATAGCGCCACATCATGTTCCTGATCATGCTCAACACGTTGATCACGCTCTACATGCTCTAAAGTTGAAACATGAAAGGTTACATTAATTAATACACCAGTTGCAATTAAATATGTTTAAAAGAACTTTAGAGTGGTCCTCCTTACCCAATGGGGCCACATCATGTTCCTGATCTTCTCTAGCCTGATCATACTCAACATGTTGATCACGCTCTACATGCTCTAAAGTACTGGGATGCACACCATGAGCTTCATCTACAGGTTGTGCTCCACCCTCACCAGGCTGCATTCCAATGTCATGTGTTGTATTATCATTGCTTGAATGTTTAAAACAAATAGGCATGTAATTACTTTATTGTGGAAATTAATATTGAATAGATTGCACAAGTATTCAATTTTAAATAAAGTTTATTGGGTTTATTTACCTGCACGTCAAATATAGTGGAAGGTTGTATTTTCCTAGTCAAGACTCTTAGGCATTCAGCCACGGCTCCATGGCCTTGCTGGAAGGAAATCTTCATGTCATCTTCGGTGGGAACTCTGTTGAATTCAGAGCCCTACATTTTTGCATAAGATCATGAATTTTTTCTTCTATGGTGTGATAAAACAAAAAACAAAATCAATTTATTATTTGGATACTATATTTCATTTATTAATACTTACAATTTATGCGGCTAATTTCATATAACCACCAGAGCCAAGTTTCTGTTGCCCATATTTTTCAACTCTTGCCTTTGTTTCCTTCGATGTGTTGGGAAGCCTATGAAAAGTTTGAAATACATTAGATTATGTAAAAAGAAAGAGTAATCAGTATATAATTATATTGTTGATAGTACCACATACCTTCCTTGGCCCAGTGGTGTCTTTCTTTTTTTCTTTTCAGCCTTCTCCTTTCCATGCGACACCAGGTCCTTCCACTCCCTCTCTGGAATCACATGGGGATGCTCATACTTTTTGTTCTTCTCTAAATGTGACCTATATTGGTCCATCACATCCTTTAGATAGGTACCAGCTTTCTTAAGGACCTTGGTTCGGTTGAATTTTTTATTACCAAACAACAGAACTAAATGGTTAATGAGCTCATCTTTTAAATCTTGATTTTGGGCATTCCACCATGTATGTATGGTGGTCCTAAAGAGCTCGAATGTAATATCACTTATATTTTTTATAAAAAACATCATTTCCTACAAAATGATCATGGGATCAATAGTCTAAAAAGAGTGATCAATAAGTAAAATTCAATTGGATTATATATAATAATAATTAAACCATTTTAAAGTACCTGGGACCTTCTCTATCTTTATGGGAATGAAATCCTCAGTCACCACAAATGTGACTGGCAATGTTCCCATACTAGTAATATGGTAAGATCCAGGAAATGCTGCTAAAACATCATCAGTACTAGTGGCCTCTGCATCCCCAGGTACATGTCTTGATGCATGTTTTGGCATGTGTTCACTACCAGAGGGTGCATTAACAGATGCCTACATCGTATGTGTTGCCAACATTTCAAACGACAATATAAGCATGGATGATGGGGTCATATGATGTGATGTATGCGCAAGAAGATTAGGATGGACACTTGTACCAACCCCTACTCCTCGGGCAGCACTTGCAATACCCTGATCATGGCCAAGAGCATCATGAGGAGGAAAATAATCCTATAAAAAAAACACATATTTTAGTTCATGACATAAAAGAGTACAAAATATAAAACCATGAATGAACTTATGTTATAATTAAAGACATCATGACAACTTACTTGCAAGTTTTATGATCTCTCAGTCAATATTTTAACCCTCTCTCTTATCTCATCTGTTTGAGGCACTATGAATATCAACATAATGATTTCTTCATTGCATTTTTTTTGGATCTTCCTTATCATATCGAGAGGGTTTGTTGAATAAGCGATGTCATCATCACAAAATATTGGTTGCACCTCACTATGGATGCTCTCATCTGCTGCTGGTGCCTTTCCCTAATCAGTCCACTGCAACAATAATATTAAAAACATTATCAAAATTAACCCAATAAACTTATGAAAAAAACATAATAATAAAACATTTTGCTTGTATCTAATTTGTACAATTACAATGAGGGAAACCTGTCAGGTAGAAGCACCTGAAGATACATCATGATCTGTGCTCTGAGCCAGAGCCTTCTCCATACGATCAATGTCCCACTATGACAGAAATTAAATATAAAAAGAACATTACCGAAATGAAACCAATAGACTTACGAAAAAAAACATAAGAATAAAATGGTATATTGGAGTCATTAATTGGAGGTTGGGTAAAATGGTACATAATACATACTACCCCCATAGTAACTATGTTTGTAACTAAGTGATTCAAATTGTAATTGATTAGCACCTCTTCCCCTATAGTTATTGATTTTATCGTACATATGAATACATGGTTTCCCTCACATGCCTCAAATATACAATTGGGTTGCTTATTTGTTGACCCAGGTTGTTTACTATTTATAAACCCTGCAATATTCCCTAATGCTTTTGGCCTTCTGTCAATGTACATAGCCACTCCTTTATTTTGATCCTTATCTTTTAGAACTATATATATAATTTGCTGACAGTGCATACCTACACATACTTCGTGTCTATTGAACTAGTTGCATCCAATCTTTGTAACTGTAACAAGGTCCAACATACTCCATTAATTCATTAACTTTTTTGTAATAGACCTTTATGTTGTCCATGCAAAATAGGCACAAACCATGTAATGATGACGGTGTTATGCGATATATCCTCTCGTTGACACAAAAATTAGTGTTTATTGGAGGAAGTTCCTTGGGTACCCATTGTTTCCATAGATGTTTGTACCTCAAAGGCACCTCAATGTCATCTATGCTCTCATCATCATAAGAATATGACCCCCCTTTAGCAAGAAAAAATTCTATGCATTTACACAATTTTCTTCTAATCTTTTGACCTCTAGTTGATCTCCCCCTTTTAGACATACTACATTTCTTTCTTTCCTCTTCTCTTCCTAAATTTCCCTTGCTCGAGGAAGATAGATCTGACAAATACCTATTTGGTGGTACCTGCACTCATAAGGATGTTGGATGAACTTCTTTCATGGTGATGTGATCCCAAGGTGACATTGTGATTAATCTATCATTTCATCACTAGAATTTCACAAGTTATAAGGTAATAAAGTCTTGATAGATTGCAAGTTATTGTTACTACCGTCCAAATGTGTCCATCACAAATCAAATCTACTTAATATTTTAACTCCCAAACTTTGTAACAAGTGTTAAATGTGACTATGGTCCACCAGTTACAAATCCAAGGCCTCAAATGTATTCTCTAATTGTAATCAAAGGAATTTTTCTCTTCATTCAAGTAAATAAACTTGAAGGGAAACACCACCAAGTGGTTTGTTAGAGACCTACATGACTAAAAATAGCAGCAAATTTATATTTAATTTCCATATGTCTAAGTGGTTAATGGGGAGGGAGTGTGTACTAGGCCTAGTTAAGTCATCATAAGTTTATGCTTTGGCAATAAAAAAATTTAAGTCATCTTAAATCTTCCTATGTCTAATTTCTAGGAGACTTTTTCTATGTTTTAAGGTAGGATGATTGATGAAAGAGCCCAAAGAGCCTTTCTCCATCATATCCAGGTACACATAGTAGCAGTCTTCTCTTATACGGTTGGACATGATTTAAAGAACTTAGCTAGGAATTATTCATTTAACCTAAGGTTTTCTCATAGTGCCATCATTGGAAAAGTATGAACAAATTCTTCTATTATGAAGAATTGGTCTATGTGCATCTAGCAATCACTATAAATATTTGTAAGGATAAAATTACTAATTGCATCAGGTAGGAGAGAATCAACTTTGAGTTCTTCAAAGATTGTATTCCTCTATTCATAATTTTTAAGGGTTATGTGTGGAGGAGGTTATCACAATCAAGAAGGGAGGAGACCTTTCCTTGTATTCTTTTATAATTTTCATTATTCTTATTTATTTTACACTTACATTTACAAATAAACATACAAATGCATTTACTATTTTCATTTATTTCTCATGTAGTTTAATAGTTTGAACGATTTCATATTATATGTGTTGAAGACTTTAGAATTTCAATTACATTAATTTATGGATATATTGTATCTATAACACTACAAAACCATATGCTCTTTGCATTTACACTTGCATTTAGAAGTACACATTTATATATATAGATATAGATTTCTTTAATGATATGTTGCATTTATTGTTCTAGGCGAGCATCCAGTAATTACATTTACATTTACATTAAAAATATATATACATACATACATACATACATACATACATACATACATACATATGTGTGTGTGTGTGTGTATCATTTATATTCAGTGTTTAGAAACAATCCATTAGGTTTGCACATGGATAAAAATTCATAAAATCAGATCTCCCATACATGTTTTGTTGAAACCTAGGCTTGAACCTCTCATTTCACATGCTTTTCTTCACAAAACTATGGAGGACAACAGCTATACCTTCTTTATTTCTCATTTTATGCTCTATTCATACATCCTACAATTACAACAGTATCCATGGGGCCTCTTACACAAGCTATAGTAATCACAAAAATTTTAAGAGCCCCTTAATATCTTGTTTCAACTGCAAAACCCTCAAAAATAGGGTAACTCGGATTATGATTTGTTGGTGAGCTGTATGGACAAAATCATTAGTACCAGCTCATTCTTGGAGTCTTTTGAAAGAGAAGTGAATAAAGTGGTAGTTAAGTACAAACCTTATAGTGTCAAGGTGAATGAGGTGATCAATTTTTATTGGTCAACTGATGAAGAGTACCACAAATGGGTAAATGTATATTTAACTAAGGAAGAGTGAAAAGGAGTAGGCTACTAACGGTTGACAAATCAGATATTTCAATTACAACAGATTCCAGTTTTATTTTTTGGTGATAGTCTAGATGCAAAACTCTTGAAGTTTTTTGTTGTTGTATCAACCATTCTCAACAGACACAATGAACAAGAAGATTCTCTAGGGAGATTGTTGTTGTAACAATTTTTTGGAATACAAGGTGGTCCAATTGGCTGGTGACATGCGTGCTTTTCGGCCCAATGCTTGTTTGCTCCTTCATTTTCTATAAGAAGGATTTCAAGGCTAGAAGTACGAGTTAGCAAGTTAGATATTTTTGGTCAAGTCTAGATGAAGTTGTAGAGAAAATTGTAAAGTCTAATGGTTTTAGGGAAAATGCAATTTAGGTTTTGAATCATTTTGTAGTAGGTTTTGAATTCATGGGGATTTGATGTTTTATGACAATACTAGCATTTGAGTTGATATGATTAATTCGAACTGATGTCTCTCCATTGTACACGAATATCTAAATTTTGAATAAAATGATCAAGGGTTGTTTCGTTCATCTCACTGTTGTGGTGTGTATGATTCTTGTTTTAGGTTTAATTCAAGGAATTAATTAAAATGCTTGAGTGGGATTGTAGGTGGATATGTTCTATATAAGGATTTGGTAAGTAGTATTGGGTTAGAATACATATTGATGAGATTGTAAAGCAATGTTATCAAGGATCTTATATGTTATGTGTTAAATCTATCATAAACCCTTAGATGCTTATAAATTTGACTCCTCTAATGGATATATGACATTGATCTAAGTTGTACTTATTCATATGGTTCAGTATTTGTTTTCCTTTACTTAGAGCTTTCTACAAATTGCAAATCAATGACTATCTTATACTATGAAATGTTGTAGTTATCTCATGCTCCAAATAGTTGATATTATTGATAAACAACCAATTCTATTCAATATTATCCTATTATGTTGAGCTATTAAATGATATTATTTGTTGTTGTTAATGTTGTTTATGATGATGGCATAGAGGTTGTAAATGCATTAAGGGATCACCCTCCCAGGTCTTGCAGAGCCCAAAGTGTAGGTCTTTCAAATCCTTGTCAATTGGTCCAAGTCCTTCGAGCTGCCCTTTATTGGAATTGACAATTCCATAGGTAGATTAGAAGATCAACATGCTTATCGTAAAAACAACCAACACCTTACATATGTTTGTGGTGGATTTATTAAAGAAGAATTGTATGCCTCTATTTTCATTCATTAGATCTACCTTAGCCTAGAATATACTTGGGCTAAGTCTACAATTGCTTCAGACTCATGCGATGAAGGCTATGTGTGATGAAATCCTACACCTCAACCAAGATGTGGGTAGATTATGGGAGTTTTTCCAAGACCTGAGGCTGGTGGATAAAAATGTGAAAGACTAAGCTATTTTATTTTTTCTTTCTTAATTTATACCATTTTACTAGAATGGGGGTTCCAATGTATCAGAAGATCTTTGGAAACTAGGCATGAAAATTGAAAGTTAAAGAAAATGGGGGTGCCAAACTTATAGTACTCATTGCCCCTTGGCTATCAATTTTCCCTGAGTGCCCTCAACCTTGTCCTCAGCACTGGTATTGACCTTGTTTTCACTCCTCGAAACTCTTTCTTAGCACTGATATTGACCTTGTTTTCACTCCTCCAAACTCTTCCTCGATGCTAATATCGACCTTGTTTTCACTCCTCCAAACTCTTCGTCAGTGCTGGTATTGACCTTGTTTTAACTCCAAACTCTTCCTCAATGCTGGCATTGACCTTATTTTCACTAATCGAAACTCTTCCCCAGCGCTGGCATTGACCTTGTTTTCACTACTCCAAACTGTTCCTCGCCACTGGAATTGACGTTGTTTTCACTACTCCAAACTCTTCCTTGACGCTGGTATTGACCTCTCACTTCTCCAATTTGATGAGCTACAACCTGGTTTCATTAGGTTTTAAAGCATGTTAATTAAGTTGAAATTTTTTGCACCATTTAGCTAGGTTTTAATATTCTACAATATAGTTAAGTACATATTAGCTATATTTTACATAATAAATAATATAATTATTCAACTTATTATAATTATATATTATATTCTTTAACAAAATTATTAAATATGTATAAAATTATTATAATTAATAATTAATAATAAGTATATTTTTATATAATACAAATATAATTAATATAATATATATTTAATATAATAGTAATATATATTAATATGAGAGAGAAACTAAATTTTGATTATTGTTTCATGTCAACAATCCAAGGATGGCATGTTTCCTGGGGAGTTATGCTCAAGGTAGCATGCCATTTGATTAAAGATATGATAATTCTCCTTTAAGACCTCTTCAATGTACCTATTGCACACTTAAGGAGACAAAGATAAAAATAGGGAAGAAAATATAGAGAGAGAGGGAGATAATGACAAACATACAAATAGAAAGGGAGACAAAGAGATAGAGAGGGGTAGAGAGATAAAGAGATAAGGATGAATAGATAGAGACATAGGGAGGGTGATTGATATATCTCTCGCTGTCAATCTCTATATCTCTATATCTCCAACTATCTATGTCACTCCCTCTTCCCCCCTCTATCTATTGATCTATCTCTCCCTCTCCCCCCTTTCTCTCTCATTCACTCCATCTCTCCCTCCATCCCAAGATGAATTTTTTTTTGGGTTGGCTCTCAGTACATTGCTCCATACCAATGCCCAAGCCAAAGTACTACAAATCATATAGCCAATTTGTTTTGGATATCAAATTCGTGTCTAATATCTAATTTAAAAAAAAAAATTAATGTAATATTTTTGTGCTATAAATCAAATATACAATTTTTGCACACATATACCCAAGAGTAATTAGGAGGTGGAGGGTGGGCGAGAGAGAGAGGGGAAGGGGAGAGAGGGGGGGAGAGAGAGAATTAGGAGGGGGAAGGGAGAGAGAGAGATAGAGAGAGAGGGGGAAAGGGAGATGGAAAATGAGAGAGATATATATATAGAAAAAGAATGAGGAGGGGGAAGGGAGAGGGGAAGAGGGGAAGAAGGGGAGAGGTAGAGAGAGAGAGAGATGGAGAATTAGGAGGGGGAAGGGAGAGGGAAAGAGTGTTGAGGGTAGAGGATATAAGGTTTAAGGGTTTATGGTTGAGGGGGTAGGAGGGAGAGACTTGAGAGAGAGAGAGAGGGAGGGAGTGGGAGAGAGAT
>VDFB02080429.1:224684-271961 GCA_007258455.2 Sequoia sempervirens | reverse complement strand
TGTTCTATTTTATCCTACCTTGTAAATTTTGGTCATCCTGGGTATGTGTAGGATCATCAGGGAAATACAGCCCTTTAAGTGGTAAAATTTAGAAAATCAAAGTTAGGCAACTTGACATAAAATTTTGAATATGTTATCTATACTATTTCAAAAATATGTAAGAATAGAATCTGTAGAAAATTGAATGAGTTTCTAAACTACTAGGTTTGTTTAAAAAACAAAAAAATATATTTGGTGAAAATTTGAAATTTCAATGTAATGGTAATTAAATTTTAGGGAAAAAATAAGAAGAGGTCTGTCTGACCACCCTAACTACAATAAAATGATAATTAGTTTTTTATAATATTTTAGATATAAGTAGAGGACACATGCCCAGATGTGATGCATATTCTTTTGTAATTTTTTTCCTTGTAAATAATTAATTATGAATTTTTTATTACAACTTTTTAAAAAATATAAAAACTCATATGTCTGACCACCTTAACTTGGTCAAAACTTCATGAAATTCAATTTTATATTTTTTAATCCTATAGTATGTGAAGCATAGAATGTGATGCATGTTTTGGATTCAAAAAATATGATATCATTTGAAAGCTATAGATGTTTTTCAATCAACATATCAATCAGGACTTTAGTCATAATTTGAATAGAAAATGAATAATAATTACTTATTAAATTCAAAGTAAAACATAATTTATATCAATGGAAAGTTGAGAATCTCCTTTAAAAACCCTTTTTGTTTCATTAATTTTGGGTGAGAAAATAGTCACCAGCCACATACCCATCATATTGCCACTTTTTGGCCCATTATGATCCTGCACATACCCATCTATGGTATTTGGAAAAATCCAAAGGTTTTGGTTTTACCTTCATCTTCATGTAAAACCCTAGTGTTCATCTTACACCTTGGATGGGATCTATTTGGCTGTTACATTTTTGCAAGGCTTTAAAACAACTTAAGCCCCATCGCTTCATCCAGGTTGGGCCCCCTTTTGTTTTATTGTTTTGTTTCCTTCGCCTGATTTTATTTTTCCTAAGTCTTTCGTTGGTCTTGTGTTCCCTTGTTAAAACAACTTATGTCATTGTTTGTCGTCGACCTAGTGATGTCCCCTTATTCCTTTAGGGGAGAGGGCCCAATAGTTGTGCAAGCTAACTTTCTCAACATGTAGCAATTGACTGAAATATCGTAGAACCTTCAATTTTTTTTGAAATGTAGACTGGTCTCTTATTTATCTATAACTAAGCTTTAGAGGTGTGACTCATCATGCAACTTGTCACATCGGCAGATCTTTTGAGAAGTGTCAAAAATTTGATTTTTAAAGGTTCGACCAAAACTTAATCATGGAACCCCCAATAGTTGAACCAAAACAATATCATTTGTTGCTTGTAGAATATGATATTTTTATTTAAATTAAAATTAATATACAACCTAAGTGGACCAAATATTTATTGATAACCATAAATCTTTGATATCTCTACCTTTTATATTCAACACATATGGACTAATAGTTGAACACAAAAAATCTATTTTTGTTATAAAAACAACACATAATTATTTAAAATACAACTTATATTGAACAAAAATGGACCAATAGTTGAACACTAAACTTTTTGAAAATCCTTCACATTTAATAGGAAAATACATGTTATTTATTGTGCTCACCTTTTATATTTGTGATAGGACAAACTATTAATATAAAATTATCCAATGCTTGTACATTGCTACCCCAATTGTTGTACACATAAGAACAATATTTTTTCACTATGATAACAATACTTGTTTAAATGAGTGTCTTATTTTGTTAAATGAGCATTTTATTTTTTAAATGATATACTTATAGTGGAGAGTTTTGATATTTTATTTGAAACAAAAAAAAACTTATTTCACTTCTTCATGAATGTATTTATGTCTTTTTCATATAACATTTAGAGGTTCTCATATGTTCAAGTATGGTTCCATTTTTTTTTCAACATTTGGTTTTTTCTTTATTTACATTTGGACTATTTATTTACAATATATAGTATAAATATGTGTAAGACTAGGTATTATCATCATGATTGAGTGCACCCTCTCCCCTAATAAATGTTTTTATTTTGCAGAGGGACAAGTTCGCATGGGCGTAGATCAATCGTCGTGTGATCTCAGCCATTCCCCGCCATCCCGTGATGACCCCACCACACTTTCTTTGTTGATCATGATATCATGAGCGAGCGCCACGTATCTCATCCAGTGAAGCCGAAGGAATGATAAATACTTTGATGTGTCTTTAATACATTATTTCATGGGTTACTAAAGCAGTTATAAGATGCGCGTGTTTTTAATAAACTGAGATGTTATAATCCCAGTACAAAGGTGTTTGATGGTTAATAACAAGGCTGGCGACTATGTTGAATGAACAGGATTACCGATGGTTGAGATCCACAGTTGCTCGCCATCGCGTGATCAAAAGTTGTGAGGTCTTTATTAATTTTGATATCACAGGCGAGTGCCACATGTCTCATCTAGAGAAGATGAAGGAATGATAAATACTTTGATGTGTCTTTAATACATTATGTCACGGGTTACTAAAGCAGTTATAAGATGCACGTGTTTTAAATTAACAGAGATGTTATAATCTCAGTAGAAAAGTGCTCAATGGTTAATAACAAGGCTAGCGACTATGTTGAACAAATGAGATTGTCTGCCATCGGGTGATCAAAAGTTGTGAATTCTTTATTGATTGCGATATCGTGGGCGGGCACCACATGAATCTCCTTGGCAATGAGTAGTATGGTGGGGTAATGGCTACCCAGCCTACAAAAAGGCATGGGCATCCACATGGCTTATGGCTACCACACTTTTGTTAACGGTTGTCAGTGTAAGTTAATGTACATTTCATTAATTAGCTGTTGCGTACTTCCTTAGTATGTTCAATATAATTTTTTTTCTTTAAAAAATTATTCTCTACTTTTTAAAACTTTTTAAAACTATTGTATATTTAAATTCTTAAAAATATAGAATAATTTTTGTTCTTTAAAATTTTTTTATTTTTATTTTGAATTATTGTAAATATAATTAATTAAATAATTTTGAACTAACTGTTTCATATTTTGTTATATACATTTAATAAATAAAATAAAATAAAAATATCAATTTTTAAAATATGATTGATACACTAGTAGCATTTGCAGCACAACATGAAAGACAAGATTAGAATTACTTTTAGTTATAGAATTAAGGTTAGGGTTAGATATATATTTAGTTAGGGTTGGGGTTAAAAATAGTGTCAGTGCCTCAAACTGAGCTCCAAAGGTTTTCCAAAATTTCAGGCCCATCTGGGATTGTTTAAGTTTGAGCTCCAAAGGTTTTCCAAATTTTCAAGCCCATCCGGGATTGTTTAGTGCCGTGAATAATCTTGACCTGATTCTTTCGCCAAAGTGAAAAGGGACCTGATTCTTTCGCCAAAGTGAAAAGGGTATCCAAAAATGTAAAAACATCTAAAAAAGAAACAACAGGAACATAAATGAAAAACATCTCCTGCATCAATTTATTATTGAAGAGCAGTAACTAGTAGCTTTTCTCTTTTTAGTTAGCTTGTTTTTTATTTACCTAATTTGTTTTCAAGAGTTCATTTAATTTCTGTTCGACTGCAGCAGTTAATATGTGTCATGTAAAAGCTCCTTTTAAAGATAAAAGGCTCTTTTAAACCTTGCTGCTACTGTAGAGAGATAAAGAGGGCTATTTATTTTGTTGAAGTCTGTCAATAAATACTGTTATTTATATATATCTTTTTGTGCAACTGAGATTTTCAAATTTCTGATTTATATTTGAATCAAGAGTGAAAATATATATATAGATATCGATATAATTAAAAGAAAAAATCTATAAAATGAACTGAGCAATTATATCTCGCCTAGAGGTAACTGAAACATCGGAGTCACCTATTAAATTATTTTAATAACATGAACCATGAAATAATAGTGTTCGATCAATAAAATTTTAATAACATGAACCATTGAAAAACACAGATAATGATATATATTAAAATGATTGAACCATTGAAAAACACAAATAATGATAGCAAGTTCAAACCTTAATTTATCTGCCATGTCTCAATGAGCAGGCATTCAAGACATGGCTTCAGAGTTATACACAATTAACTGATAGCTTATGGTCTGCTATAAATCAAATCTGTTAAGATCGAAAACATTTCGAATCAAATATTTGTATCAGATCCTTGTCCAACATACAAAATCAAGTCTTAAATTCTCACTAGCAATATGGGCTACTTTTTCATTCTTGCTATTCTCAGATGATCCCTAACGGATCTGGGTATGTTTGATATCTTCCTTATCCGATAATGAGGAGGCTGGTTAACATTCTCCACTCCATCTTCATCTGTACAAATATCATTTTAATCCAATAAATTGTTTCATTTGGTAGTTCGGTCTCTATATAATGACCTAAAAAAAGAGAATTTAGAATCATAGCCGTTTAAAGAGTAGGAGATCTCATAACTCTGATACAGTAAAAGGACAAACCCGAGCAAGAGAAAGACATCTATTAGGGGGTACAGTAGCCAAACCAAAAGAAATAACAGACATTTTATAAAGAGAAGGATGATATAGCTGTTGATGGGAGAGGAGAATCTGGGTTTGCCAAATCTGATACCTCTTCAATTGGAGGCCCTTGCATTTGGTTGGAATGCCCTTCGCCTTCTGAATGCACTTTCACTGCATTCAGAGAAGCTGTTGATTGGAGAGGAGATTCCTCTTCCTGTGACCAGTTATGAAGGCCCGGAGCCCTACAAGGCTTTGTCTTTTTTCTCATGACTAGGTTTTGCGCATATACCTCTTCCTGTGACTGCGTTGTGTTTCTACCTGTATAAAAATTGTCACGAATTTAAATCTACCAGATCCTAAATGGCGTCATTCTTCTAAGCATTAAAAAGAATATGATAAGACTAGCTCTCACGGGTAGATAGGATGGTCGTAGATTGGTTTCTACTGGATTTACTTCAATATGAATGAACCACCGTAGTGCCTGCTAATAATTTCCATTGATTTATTTTTAAAAAAACAGTTTTGAAGGAGAGCTGATGGTGAGAACAGAACCCGAGGAAATATTATTGGCCCAACAAATTATAAGAAATTTTGAATCCCTGCCGAAGCCACATTCTTATCTCGCACCTTTGAAAACGTAGTGCAGGTGATGATTATAGGTGATGATTATTTATTATATTTTATTTATTTGTAGTCTTATTCATTTGAAAATAATATCTTCTATAAGATTTGATTGATTGAGCATTTATAAAAGCACCATAATGAAATCATTAGAGTATTTATTATAGCACATCATCTAGCATCTATTAGGAATCGAACTTAGAAGAATATGAATCTTGCATCAAATCATTCTCGCAACTACTAATATTGCGATATTGCGGGCAACGGTTTGTTGACTGGCGGTTAACGGCTGGCGGTGTAGATGAGGGACGATACTGCGGGGGTCTCCGGATGGTGGTAGGTAGGAGGACGGTAGCAGCTGGAGGTGACGGCAGCAGTTGGGTTTACATTCCAACATCTCCTTCAGAACTATTTTTTTTTTTTTATAAATCAATCGAAAGTATTAACAAGCACTACGGTTGTTCATTCATATTGAAGTAAATCCAGTAGAAACCAATCTACGACCATCCTATCTACCCGTGAGAGCTAGTCTTATCATATTCTTTTTAATGCTTAGAAGGACGATGCCATTTAGGATCTGGTAGATTGAATTTCGTGACAATTTTTATACAGGTCTCTCAAAAGCCCACGCTATCTTTTAAGCTGGGAATAAAACCTAGTCATGAGAAAAAAGCAAAGCCTTGTAGGTCTCTGGACATTCATAACTGGTCACAGGAAGAGGTATATGGGCGCTACTGTTCTATTTTTCATTCAACTCCGTAATTGAAGGCCAGAGGCAGAGGAAAAATAATTCACGCACAGTAAAAATTAAAATATATAAAATATTATTTTCTCAACACACAGAGCTGCTGCTCGTAATTTTCTGTTTCTTCACATTCACATTCCTCTATTCACCTTCTTAAAAATAAATTACAATTACAAAATATATGCTAAGGTAAAAAGTCACGTGAAGAATTTTCACGGATGAGAAAGCCCGAAATAACATTTAAAATTCAAAATCACCTAACTAATTTTTCCCCCGTCAAAATGCATTTAATACAATGTCATTTTCATAATATTCAAACTTAAATATTAATTCCCTGGGGGTGGCGGCTTTCTCCATAGTTCCCCGCGGTATCGCGATGGTTAAAATCTTGATTGCGATATTGCGGGCAGCGGTTAGTTGACGGCCCGGTAAACAACGGTAAACACCTGGCGGTTAAAAGTAAAACAAACTTCTACGGAGTCTCCCGTGATATCACGATGAATATTTTATTGATTGCGATATAGCGGGCATTGGCTGGAGGTACGGCAGGTGGTTGATATAAAACAAAAACATTACCGAAGACTCTCGCGGTATCGCAATGACTAATTTATTGATTGCGATATAGCGGGCAGTGGTTGGCGGGGACGGCGGCAGTTAGGGTTAATATTCCAACACTCCCCCTTAAGCATAACTGCGCTGTCCACCATGCCCAATCTGTTTCTCTAAAAAATAAAATTATCTCTTCCCAGTGCCTTTGTAAAAATATCTGCACTTTGTTCTTCTGATCTGCAAAATTCTAAAAATATTTCACCATTGTTAATTAATTCTCTGATAAAATGATACCTGGTATCAATGTGCTTGCTTCTCTTATGAAAGACTGGATTTTTCAAAAGAGCAATGGCTGAATTGTTATCACAGTAAATTTTTGTTGCCTCCATTTGTTCATTTTGCAATTCTTTCAAAATTCTTCTCATCCAGACTGCTTGACATGCTGCACTTGTGGCTGCCACATACTCTGCTTTTGCTGATTAAAGACAAACTATTGGTTGCTTCTTTGAAGACCATGAGACAACTTCAGTCCCAAAATTAAATACATACCCAGACGTGCTTTTTCTATCATCAATGTTGCCAGCACAGTCACTGTCTGTGTATCCTATGAGTTTGAACTCATCTGAATTTGAATACTTAATGCCAAAATTTCTTGTTCCACTTACATACCTTAAAATTGTCTTCCCTGATTTCCAATGGGTGTCTTTTGGTGTTTCCATAAACCTAGAAATCAAACTTACTCCATACATAATGTCTGGCCTTGTGGCTGTGAGATACATGAGACTTCCAACAAGCCTCTTAAACAAAGTTGGATCAACATTAGACCCTCTATCATCCTTGCTTAGTTTCAAACCTGTCACTGTAGGTGTTGGTGCTGGTTTGCACTTCATCATATTAAACCTTTTCAAAATGTCATTTGCATATTTTAACTGTGAAATAAAAATACCACTTTCATTTTGATTCACTTCAATGCCTAAAAAATACTTCATCAGACCTAAGTCTGTCATTTCAAATTCTTTCTTCATATCTGCCTTGAACAGATCAATTGACAAATTGCCAGTGAAAATTAAATCATCAACATATAAGCATACTATCAATATTTCACCTTCTTCATTCATTTTTGTATACAGTGTGGGCTCACTGCTACATCTATTAAATCCATTCAGCAAAAGATAATTGTCTATTCTGCTATACCAAGCTCTTGGGGCTTGCTTTAATCCATACAGTGCCTTTTTCAATTTGTAAACTTTGTCTTCTTGACCCAGAATTTCATACCCAGGTGGCTGATCCACATAAACTTCTTCTTCTAAATAACCATTTAAAAAGGCTGACTTTACATCCATTTGAAATACAGACCACTTATTCTGAGCTGCTAATGCTAAAATCATCCTTATAGTATCCAATCGTGCTACAGGTGCAAATGTCTCGTTGTAATCAATTCTAGGCTGTTGTGAATAGCCCTTTACAACCAATCTTGCTTTAAGCTTCTGAACTTCATCTTTTTCATTCAATTTGGTTTTATAAACCCATTTCACTCCAATTACATCTTTGTCTTTTGGAAGACTGACTAGTTCCCATGTCTGATTCTTTTCAATTGCTTCAATTTCTTCATCCATAGCACTTACCCATTTATCATCTTTGACTGCATCTTCAAAATGAACTGGATCTTCTATTTGAGAATAAAATGCACAAAGAGAAATCTGATTAGAATTATTCTCACCTTCATTTTGCTCATATATATCTCTTATGCTTCTGATTTTCTGTCTTCTCAGACTTGCCAATGTAGGATTTGACATATCACTTGAACTTGTGGAATGTGGACCTGATGGTCCTGCTGCAGATGGTGTTTGTTGTCCTCTTGTTGGACTGCTTCCTTGAATGATTGAGGCTGTTCTTATAGTCGATGCTGGTGTCACTTATGGACTACTTTGCTGAGCTTGAATGGGAGTGGTAGGAGTCACAATAGTTGGAATATTTGTTGATGCTGAAACTTCATTCTCCTCTTGAGGTATACAGGCTGAAATATTGACTGTCTTCTCTATACTTCCATCCCATGCTTCATCTTCTACAAATTGTACATCTCTGTTGATTATAACTTTCTTTGTTGTTGGATTATAGAGCTTATAAGCTTTGGATTCTTCACTATATCCAACAAATATACATTATTCTCCTTTGTTATCTAGCTTCCTTCTTAATTCATCAGGCACATGTGCATATGCCACACATCCAAATACTCTCATGTGAGTAACAATGTGTTTTCTTCCTGTCCATGCTTCTTCAGGTACTATATTCATGACACTTTTTGTTGGACACCTATTCATTATATAGGCTGCACAAGAAATTGCTTCTGCCCAATATTCATTTGATAAATGTTTGGCTTTCAACATGCTTCTAGCCATTTCCATGATTGTTCTGTTTTTCCTTTCAGCTACTCCATTTTGTTGAGGTGTGTATCTAGTTGTGAATTGCTTGTGAATTCCATGATCATTACAAAAATTAAAAAACTCTCTTGAAATATATTCACCACCTCTATCTGTTCTCAACACTTTAATATAATAACCACTCTGTTTTTCAACCAAATTCTTGAACTGACGAAACAGATCAAACACTTCATTTTTCTACTTTAGAAAGTAAACCCATGTTTTTCTTGAATAATCATCAATGAATGTCAGAAAATAAAAACTACCACCTATTGAAGGTGTTTGCATTAGTCCACACAAATCTGAATGTATAATTTCCAAAGGGGCTTTTGCTCTAGTTGACTTTCCTGCTGGAAATGATTCTCTATGTTGTTTTCCTAAAATGCACCCTTCACATACCCTTTCTGGTTTTTCTATTAAAGGTAGTCCCTTGACCATGCCTTTCCTATGAAGTAAATTTAAACCTCCAAAGTTGAGATGACCAAATCTCAGGTGCCATAACTAGTTTTCATCTTTTATCTCAGCTTGAAAGATTGTCTGCACTACTGCTGTAGTTTCTTCTCTACCCACTTGTGAATTCATTAAGTGTTGTGCTTGAGCATAATTTATATTCAAATCTGTCCTTATCTTTAAGGGAAACATTCTGTTGTTTGTCATTTTGACTTTTGCAATAAGCTGGTTGCTTGGGTATTTGTCTAAAATTGTGCATAGACCATTCTTGAAGGTTACTCTATACCCTTTTTGAACCAGTTGCCCTACACTCATTAAGTTATGTTTCAGACCAGGCACAAAATACACATCTGAAATATACTTTTTCTCCCCTGTTTAGTTAGAATATTGACATCTCATTTTCCTTTGACTGACACTTTGTTGTCATTACCAAATGTAACATCAGACTTTACATTCTCATTTAAACTTGAAAACATTTCTAGATTCCTTGTCATATGATTGCTACAGCCTGAATCTAAAAACCATACATCTTTTCATTTGCTTGAGCAACATTACAAGCTAAAAACATTGTTCTCTTATCTGAATCCTGATTTTGACCTTCTCTTGAAAAATTTGCATTTTGTCTATTATTATCATACTGCTTCTTTCTACACTCATTCACATAATGCCCATATTTTTTACAATAGTGACATTGGACTTGAGATTTCTCATACCTTTGATTTTGTGACTGATTCTGTGTTGAGTTTTGGCTTGAGCCTTGATTGCTGCCTCTTCCATTTGAGTTTGATAAACTATATCTTTCACCTCTGTAAGAGTTTCTTCCTCTTCCTCTTGATCTACCTCTGCCTCTTCCTTGATTGACTGAAGCCTGAGTTTTGAAAGCATGCTCCAGTGATGTGTCTGCTGACCTTTTTAACCTTTGTTCATGAGAAATTAGAGATGCATACAGCTCATCAACTGAGAACTGTGAGAGATCCTTTGTCTCTTCTATAGCAACTACAACCGGTAGAAATTTTGTGGGAAAACTCCTTAAAATATTTTCCTTCTTCTGGTATCTTCGGATTCTCTCCATAAGGACCTAATTTGATTAACCACCCAATGACTTGGGTGTAGAATGAATCTAGTTATATTCATATTGTTTCAAAATCTCTTCTCAGCATTTGTAGCTTTGCTGTTTTAACTTTTGCCATGCCTTGATAGGCTATTTGAAGTATGTCCCATGCTTGTTTGGACTTTGTTGCTGCTGAAATCCTTGGAAAAATGCTCTCATGTACAGCTTGAAACAAATAAAATAAAGCCTTTGAATCTTTCTTCCTTGTGTCTTTCAATAAGTCTTTCTCTGCTTGTGTTAAAGCATTGTATGCTACTGCTTCTGCTGGCTCTGGAAATCCATTCTCTACTAAATCCCATATATCCTGTGAGCTAAATAGTGTTTTCATTGTGATTGACCAGTACTCATAATTCTTCCCATTAAACTATGGAATTTGTGGGTTTGTCAAGCTTGTGCTTGCTGCCATTTTTAAAATTTACCCAGATAATCTTCTTTGATCAAATTGACTCTAATGATCAAACTACTCTGATAATCGAACTAAGCCCTGATACCACGTGAAGGCCAGAGGCAGAGGAGGAATTTCACGCACAGAAAAAATATAAAAATATAAAAATATTATTTTCACAACAGACAGAGCTGCTGCTCGTAATTTTTTGTTTCTTCACATTCACATTCCTCTGTTCACCTTCTTAAAAATAAATTACAATTACAAAATATATGCTAAGGTAAAAAGTCACGTGAAGAATTTTCACGGATGAGAAAGCCTGAAATAACATTTAAAATTCAAAATCACCTAACTAATTTTTCCCCCGTCCAAATGCATTTAATACAATGTCCTTTTCATAATATTTAAACTTAAATATTAATTCCCTGGCGGTGGCGGCTTTCTCCATAGTTCCCTGCGGTATCGCGATGGTTAAAATCTTGATTGCGATATTGCGGGCAGCGGTTAGTTGACGGCCGGTAAACAGCGGTAAACACCTGGCGGTTAAAAGTAAAACAAACTTCTACGAAGTCTCCCGTGATATCGTGATGAATATTTTATTGATTGCGATATAGCGGGCATTGGCTGGAGGTACGGCATGCGGTTGATATAAAACAAAAACATTACCGAAGACTCCCGCGGTATCGCAATGACTAATTTATTGATTGCGATATAGCGGGCAGTGGTTGGCGGGGACGGCGGCAGTTAGGGTTAATATTCCAACAGTAATCTCCTCTCCAATCAACAGCTTCTCTAAATGCAGTGAAATTGCATTCAGAAGGCGAACGACATTCCAACCAAATGCAAGGGCCTCCAATTAAAGAGATATCAGATTTGGCTGACCCAGAAAGAGTGATCGATAGCAGGTTAAAGCATATTTCATGCTTAGCTAATTCAAATAATCTCTGTGTACATTTTTGTGTTCTGCTTCTCTGATCTTATACAAAAGTAAACGGTGGTACTTTACAGAATTAGGGTTTTCTTGAAAAATCAATGCTTAGTTGTGTATTAATTGATGAATATTTCTTTTTGCAGCCAGGATAGTCAGGTTAAGAATCACAACGCAGGTATTCATCCTTCTCTTTATAAAATTTCTATTATTTCTTTTGGTTTGGCTACTCTACCCCCTAATAGATGTGTTTCTCTGCTTGGGTTTGTGCTTTTACTGTATCAGAGTTATGAGATCTCCTACTATCTAAACGGCTATGTTTGTAAATCCTCTTTTTTAGGTCATTATATAGAGACCCAACTAGCAAATGAAACAATTTATTGGATTAAAATGATATTTACAGTGCAGATGAAGATGGAGTGGAGAATGTTTACCAGCCTCCTCATTATCGGATAAGGAAGATACCAAACATACCCAGATCCGTTAGGGATCATCTGAGAATAGCAAGAATGAAAAAGTAGCCCATATTGCTAGTGAGAATTTCTCTATTTAAGACTTGATTTTGTATGCTGGACAAGGATCTGATACAAATATTTGATTAGAAATGTTTTCGATTTATAATAGACCTTAAGCTATCAGTTAAATGTTTATTTTTTCATTAGGACTGAGTCTATAACTCTGAGGCCATGTCTTGAATGCCGCCTCATTGAGACATGGCAGATAAAGTGAGGTTTGAACTTGCTATCATTATCTGTGTCTTTAAATGGTTCAATCATTTTAATATATCATTATCTGTGTTTTTCAATGGCTGATCTTATTAAAATAATTTAATAAGTAATTTTATGATCTTTCTTCATTACTGATCAAACACTATTATTTCATGGTCGGTCTTTATTACTGATCAAATATAATATCTAACTTCGGCGTTTCAGTTACCTTTATGTGAGATATAATTGCATTGTTCATTTTATAGAATTTTATATAATAATATATATCCAGACTTCAACAAAATAAATAGCCCTCTTTATCTCCCAACAGTAGCAGCAAGGTTTAAAAGAGCTTTTTTATCTTTAAAGGAGATTTTACATGACATATATTATCTGCTGCAGTCGAACAAAAATTAAATGAACTATTGAAAACAAATTAGTTAATTAAAAACAAACTAACTAAAAAAGAAAAGTTGTCAGTTACTGCTTTTCAATAATAACGCTTCAATTTTTTTTCCTCAATAATCAGTAGTGTGGTTGTTTGACTGGTTTGTAAAATATTATTGAGAAAAGTTTTGGTGAAGATATTAGCAATTTGTTTAGATATAGGACAAAACTTCAATTCTATTTGTTCATTTTGAATTAATTATTAAATAAAGTAATATTGGATTTTTATGTGCTTCAATCTAGTATGAACATAGTGTTTCTTCCCATTGTAATAGTGTTATTATTGTCATAGTAAATAGTAGTTGGATGCTCTTGGAGAAAGTGTAGATCTTGAAAGATCTTTCTAATCAATATAGCTTGGCAACTCATTCATGTGGCAGCAATATATAATACTTAAGCTAATGAGATAGTCAATATTTTCTTTGTTCTTACTACTCCAAGAAACAATTCTAGATCTAAGCGATAAAAGCCTCCACTTGACATTTTTTAGTAAAATTAATTTATGCCAAAATTTGTGTAGCACCTATATACTATAATACTATTTTTTGTAGCATGCCAATGAGACTCATGTGAACATTGCATGAACTAAAATATTATAGTCATTGCATGTACATAATATTGAATCTAGTTGTTCTGAGATACATGACACTCCCAACCAAACTTTTATATAAAATGACATTTACCTTGGAACTTGCATATTTCATAGTCAAATTCTCACCAAGTGCTAAATTAGTTGAAAACTATTATTCATGTATTTATTCTAAACTCCTCTAATAAATCTACTACACAATGCATTTGAAAAATGAATGTATCTTTTGATTGCTATTGCACTTCCACATTAATAAAGTAATGCATTGGTCCTAGATATGACATTTCAAATTTATATTTCATTTTTTCTTAATTTTTTCTATTAGATTTTTACTATTACTTATATAAATAAGATCATCAACATAAAGATAAACAATGATAATTTCCTTATCAACATGTTTGGCATACATGGTTGGATTTGAATAACTTTTGTTGAATCCACCAATCCTTGCACACCAAGCATGAGGAGCCTACTTCAACTCAAAGATTTTTTTCAACTTTTAAACTAAATATTTTTACCTAGAGTTTCATAGGCCGTTGGTCGCCTATTTAACCATTGAAAAATATCGATTTCATACTATTTGACATACAATCCACTTGCATTGTATAGTAATTGACAATATAATATTTATGGTATCAAATTATGTGGCTGAAGTGAAGGTTTCTAAATAATTTGCACTAGGTGTTTTTGCAAATCTCTTGGAAACTAATCTTATATTGTGTAATTTCATGGAACTATCAACATGATATTTTACCTTATAAATATATTTGACATCAATCACATGTTTACCTTTCGAAGGATGAACTAATTTCCATATAGTATTTTTGATAATTGGATCCATTTCTTCATTCATAACATCAATCTATATTTTCTAGTTCAATTCTTCTTCATACACATATGGTTCAACATTAACTTGACTAAGTAAAGTAAAATTAATAGCTTGGTTCACATTCTAAGTACTTCTCTCATAAACTTCAATTAAGATTATTAACTTTCTTGAAGAACTTGGACTTGATACTAGACTTGCACTAGGATTGGATGAAGAACGCTTTGAGGAAGAAGAAAAATTAGATTTGTGTTATCAATAGAAATTGATGGACTTAAGCTTGGAAAACTTGAATTTGCACTACTACTATAGCTTGAAATTACACTTAAGTTTGTGGGGAGAGGAGGAACATTACCATTTCTATGGAACTATAATTATTAATATTTTTATTATATACTTTCTTGCCACTACCACACTCCTTCATCTAGAACCACATCTTGACCAAAAATCAATTTCTTTGTGACTAGATTACAAAATTTATACCATTTAGCAACATTAGAATATCCCACAAGATACAAAGTTGAGATTTTTAATTGAATTTTTTTTTTTTAAATTACAATATATTTATAGTTTTGACAACCAAACACAAAAAAAATGAGCCAAATAAAAATTATGATCACTTCAAGCTTCCTTTAGAGCGATGTTTTCCAACCATATTATTGATTCAATATGTAGGCTACTATCTCCACTACCTTTTCCCAATAAAAAATTCTAAGGTTCATTGACTAGTGTTAGTGTAAATAGTGTCATTAGATAACTAGTTAGTTGTAATCACATTCTAGTTTTACCTATTACATTTTCTTAAGTTAAGCTATTTATATTTTTATCTCACCTCATATGGTTGAGACATGTGTCCTCACTTTGTGAGACACCTCTTGTATGGTCACTTACCACTCACAAGAACACTTGTCATGTGAGTTAACAAGTGTTCCATCATTGGAGGGGTAGTCAATCATTGTGCTTGACTTTCCCAACTTCACCACGTTTCCTATATAAGCAAGGTTACATTGTACATTCTACTAAAATATTTTAGCATCTCTTGATCTAATATCAATTAAGCTTATCTATGTGCATATATTTTTTTCAATCCTCTTAGATTTTTCTTTATAATTTTGGAAATCATAACATGATATCAAAGCCATGCAAGAAAAAATACTCTCAAAATACTACACCTATCCTACTCAATAGTTCTTTTTCTTTGGAAGATTTCATTTTAGTTTGTAGGTTATTTGAGGGTTTCGTGAAATTTTCTTATGGATTTGTTTATCTATCCTAATCAAGATTTGTGTCCACTCTAATCATCTACGCCAGTCCACTTCTAAGGAAATATAATATCCTTTGCACACTATTAGATTTAGCTATGTGAATGATGGCTTGGTTTCTAAGATGATCACACTTTCTATTCATTTTGAGTTGTGGGGATCCTTGGCATTAAAAGATCTAAATATAAAGCTCTTACACTACACTAAAACTAAAACTAAAACAAAATTAAAATCATCAATAGAAAATAAGAAGACTGTAATATTATTCAACTATATATGTAAATTTGTTACATTAATCTCTATATATAAGATATTTAGACAATAACTAAAAAATTAAAAAAACTCAATAAATAGGAAGATTGAAAAAACAAAGCTAAATAAAGAAAGATGTCAAAGCATTGAATAGGTTTTAAAGAAAATGACTAAATCAAAAATACTTTGAGCTAATCCATTGTTCACGCTTTCTTTAATCTCCCCTGGATGGGAAACAAGATGAGGCCCAACTGATTTATCAAGGAAATAAAACTGGTGGTAGGTGGAGTCATGGTAAATATATCACCAACTTACTTAGTTGTAGAGAAAAACTACAATTCCACTATTTCATCTTGAACCAAGTCACATATAAAATAATGTCTAACTTAAATGTACTTTGATCTAGCATGGAACACAGGATTTTTGGTCATTGCAATGGTACTATTGTGATGAACTTAGAGAAATTGGTGAACTTGGGCTTGAACTTCCACTTGATCTTTTGGGGAGAGGAAGAACTTGATCATCTTCAATACTCATAATTAGTGGTGTAGTTTGTTGAACTTCATTTTTCCATTACCATACTCCCCCTTCATTGAAAACCATGTTTGTCCACTAACAATCCATTGTTTTGTGTCAGAGTTGTAAAATCTATATCCTTTAGTTACATCTAAGTATCCAATGAATATACAAAGTTGGTATTTTGCATCCAACTTCTTCAACTTTTGAACTGGAACATTTTAGAGAAGGGGGATTCACTACACCTAGGTCTCTAGGCAACCAAATATCCTAAAGGGAGTGAACTTCCCTAAACTACCTCAAACTACCTAATAAGTTGCAAAGGAAGGGAAAACCAAATTCTATTTTCTTTATGCTTTATCACAAAAGTTTTCTAGACATGGGTGAGTAGACTAAAGAGGTCTTAGACTATAGACTGATTAGCTCTTTACCAAAGCACAAAAATGTATGAGTTGTAGTTCAACACACCACACTGGAGTCTCAGACGCACATTGGCATCTCATTCAAATAGAGGGTTGAGTCTATAGAGTGAAACACATCAGATTTTCTAACAAACCAAGAGTTCAGGTTACGAAATTTAATAGAAACATGTGGAAATGTAGAAAACAAGAAGAAGAATACTTTAACTTATAAAATATTTTAATTTGATGAAAGGAAAAGGAAGAGAGAAGAAGAATATTCCTCCATCAGGGAACATTGGAGGCATTATGGTTTTTTGCCACCTAGAAAGAGTAATGTCCTTCTTCAAACTTTGACCACCTAAAACAAATTTTTACCTCAAAATTAGCTATTTTGAACTTCATTCCTTCATTTTATCAACACATTCTCACTCTCCCTAGCTTCTACCACTTCACTCTCTTGCTCTCTTCACTTCACTTCTACACCATTTTGTTTCTCTAGCATTGTAGGTTGTCAAAGCTCTACTCCATAGGCATGGTGGTTTTGTTCTTCTCCTTCCTCTCAAACCTTTGTGAGCTCACAAAAAGGGGGGGTAATATTGGTTTATTTACTTATTTGCATTATCTTACTTGTAGAGTAGCATATAGGTTTTCTTTCTAGTCTACTATCTTGTGTCTATTCTCTCTATTCCTTTATCACTTTTCTACATCATGTGGTCTATCAGTTGTCCATGGAGGT
Source organism: Sequoia sempervirens (assembly GCA_007258455.2). Lineage (NCBI taxonomy): Eukaryota > Viridiplantae > Streptophyta > Pinopsida > Cupressales > Cupressaceae > Sequoia > Sequoia sempervirens. The sequence continues at coordinate 254,474 of VDFB02080429.1, read as the reverse complement.
GGAAACACCAATTTATGAGGGTTTGACTAAGGAAAACCTCAAAACACAGTCACAATATTTTTTTGTTACTATGTGTGTAGGTGCAATTTGATCATGAGGAGCTTGTTAGAGAACTAGACCTTTAGTTGATTGGCATTCTTTTTCTTTCCTCCTCATCATTTCATCATTAAAATAGTTTATAAGTTAAAGTATTCTTCTTGTTTTTTTTGCATTTCCATGTGTTTTTGTTGAATTGTCAAACCTAAACTCTAGGTTTTTCAACCAATCTAATTTGTTTCACTCTATAGACTGAACTCTCCATTTGAATGAGATGCAAACATGTGTCTGAGGCTCCAGTGTGGCGTGTTGAAGTCTGACTCATGCATTGTATTCCTCTAGCAAAGAGTCAGTCAGTCTATAGTCTAAGACCTTTGTGGTTTTCTTACCCATTTCTACAAAACTTCTATGATAAAGCACAAAGAAAATAGAATTCAGTTTCTCCTTCCATTTTAGCTTATTAGGTAGTGTGATTTAGTTTAGGGCAGTTCACTCCCTTTAGGCTTTTTTGTTTCCTAGATACTTGGGAGTGGTGAATCCCCCTTCTCTACAGTGTTCTAGTTCATAAGTGGACGAAGTTGGATGTAAAATCCCAACTTTCTATATTCTTTGGATACTTAGATGCAACTAAAGGATATAGATTTTACAACCCTAACACAAAGAAATGGATTGTTAGTCTAGATGTGGTTTTTGATGAAAGGAGAATATGGAAATGGAGAAAAGGAGTTCAACAAAATACACCACTAATCATGAGCATTGAAGATGATCAAGTTTCTCCTCTCCCCACAAGCTCAAGTGGAAGTTCATGCCCAAGTTCACCAATTTCACCAAGTTCATCAAGATGATCTACATTTGGTTTAGGAAAATCTAACTACTCTTTACTATGAGAAAAATGGTACCATTGAAATGACCAAAAATCATGTGTTTCAAGCTATATTGAAGCACATTGAGATTAGACATCATTTTATACATGACTTGGTTCAATATAATTTAGTGGAATTGTAGTTTTTCCCTACATCTAAGCAAGTTCCTAAAATACTTACCACCACGCTAATTACCACCTATTTTATTTCCTTGATAAATTTACATATATATTTGAATAATATTAGTATTCTTATTTTATGCTGATGATTTTGATATTATTTTAATTTTAATTTTAGTGTAGTGTAAGAGCTTTATATTTAAATCTTTCAATGCCAAGGATCCACATACCTCAAAATGAATAGAAAGTGTGATTCGCTTAGCAACCAAGCCACCATTCACATAACTAAATCTAATAGTGTACAAAGGATATTATATTTCTACATAGAACAAATGAGTAGATTGGACACAAATTTCAATTAAGATATATAAAAGAATTCATTAGAAAATGTCAAGAAACCCTCAAATAACCTACAAACTCAAATGAAGTCTTCCAAGGATAAATAAATATTTAGTAGGATAGGTGCAGTATTTTGAGAATATTTTTTCTTGCATGGCTCATATTATGTCATGATATGATTTACAAGATCATAAAGAAAAATTATCTAAGATCTACTTCCAAAAAATACATGCACACAAATAAGCATAATTGATATTATCAAGAGATGGTAAAATATTTTAGTAGAATGTGCAATGTAACTTTTCTTATATAGGCAAGGTGGTAAAGTTGGGAAAGTCGAGCACAATGACTAAATACCCCTATGAGCACCAATAAAATCTGCATACATTCTAAACTCCATGAAAAAGGTTAGTTCATGCAAATTTACTAAATGCTTCTATGAGATAATACACCATACTTCACAAACAAAATGACCAAATAAACTAATTGAAAGTATGAAATAAGAACAAATGCATACCTATCCTATAGTGGATTGGTGTCACTTTGTTGTGAAAAGTGACCCTTTCCCAACCCTTGACGAATCAATGTAGCAACTGATAATGGGAAAATTAGCTCTCAATATGGAGAGAGTAACTTTGCATGAAGATTTTGGATGCTAAAATGAGAAATGATACCTCCAATTTATAGAATATCAAGTTGGAAGAATACCCAAAAGAGAGAAATGTGGTACAAAGATTCAACCAATAGGAAGAAGCCACTTGTCCAAATGTGAGTGGATGGAGGATGTGCAAGTTTTGGTCAATGTGCCAATAAATGAGATTAGTTGTCCTTTTCAAATTTCAAATTTGGCTTGTTGGAGGGAGAAAAAGGGACTTAAATGCCAAGTGAGGGACATGTAAAAGGGGAGTTAATGCCATGTTGGAAGGGACAAGTCAACTTGATTTGAATTCAAATTTGAGGGAATATTCTCCAAAGATGCCCTATTGAGAGAAAATGAGGATTTAATAAATTAATTAAAATCCTTTATTTGTGCAAGTGGGAAAATCTAGAGAATGTGACATACATTAGATTAGATTTAATCCTGATTTATTTAATTTAAAAGAGGATTAGATGATTTGACTCATTTGACTTAGATGTAAGGATTAAACCAAATCAAAAGGAGATGAAAGATGATTTTAGATTTAATTAAATAAAGATTTGATTTATTTAATCAAAGAGGGTGATGTTAGGATTAAATTAAATAAAGTTGATTTATTTAATTTAAATGGATGACTTTAGACATTGAATTTAATGAACTTGATTTATTTGATGAGTGGACTTGATTAAATGCAATATGCTAATTTTTCATGTCTACATTTTTCCCCTCTTCAAAGCAATGTACTTGTTGCATTGGTTCAAAGAATAAACTTACCGCGGTCAAAATTCAAAAAAATTCTAATTTTTTCAAATCCCCAATGAAAAAAAGTATATTGGTACATTGGCCCCTCAAGAGATCAAGTGAAAAGATTCGATTTGAGGGTTGATCTCAAGATAAAGAGGTTCAAAATGGATGATTTTGATGATGATGCAAATGAGATGGTTTTAAGATGCTTAGAATAATCAATCTATATTATTCTAAACAACTTAAATAATAATGCAATGCATGTGAGATGGATGATGCGATAATGCCTATATGGTTATGCATTGGATGTTTTATGTAAATGTATGGTTTTATGAGATGCTTAGACTAACAGGTCTATATTATGATGATGAACCATGCATGTGAGATGATGTGCAGAATGTTGATGGTTTGTGGATGTAGGATGGATGCACTGGCGATGATGATTAACTATTCTGGTATGATGTTAGTGTGAAAAAGAAGAAATAAGAAATGAGATGAGGACAAGAGGATCAAACAAGCCAACTTGATGAGAAATGGATGATTTGCTTATCAAGAATTGGGATTTTAAAAGGGCCACTTACCTTATGTTTGATAACACGCATAAGGATGATGCATCAAGGTATAAAGAACCAGGATGGCATTGCACATAGTGTGATGGAATTTGACTCGACAAATAGATAGGAGTATTCTTGTTCACACCTAACATATGGAAACCTTGCTAGGATGCACTTTAGAAGTTTCAAACAACTCAGACCAAAACACGAAAAGGTATAATCTATCAATGCAATAGTCAACAAGCTGCCCAAAACACCCTCCATACATATCTAACAAAGCAAGTAATCGCCAAGTTAGATTACAAGAACGTCCAAAAAGCATAGCAAAAAAAAGATAATGTTTGTTGCCCCATTCCTATCTCTCTAAATCCATTTGTTTGGGCATCATCGAGAGGTTATTGAAATGAGCGCAAAGAGATAAGTCAAAAGAAAAAGATAAAGTAAATAAACAAGCTGATGTTCTTCAATACCACTAACCAAAAGGGAATGTGTTTTTAAGGATAAGAACCAAAAATATTTCCAAAAGATAATGCCCATTGTAGGAAGGATACATCCTAGGACATGTTAGTGGATGGAGGCACGTCATTTCATTTATCCAAAGTGTTATTTCTGATAAATAATGCCCATTGTAGGAAGGATACATCCTCGGACATGATGTTATCAGATGATTGAAATGTGATTGATTGGATGATAGGCTATTGACATAAAGAGTTGACCAACTTGTTTACATAATGACTTAACCGTAAGACTTGACATTTTTGAGTTTTCACTTTTAACTTGCTAGACTTGTTTCCAATTTTTTTACCAAAGGTTGAGGATGACAATCATTTATTATGAGTGATGTTATTATGGGTGAAAGAAAGATGAGACAGATGGATTTTTTCAAATATTTGGATGTTTTTGATGTTTTTGAAATTTTTTGAGGTTCTCACTACTAAATTTGGTTCCATTTTCTGACAAACATTTGTCAGTTGTGCAAGAAATATTTGTCAAAAAAGTGACGAAATGACAAAAATAATTTTGTCACTATTTTTTCATCAAAATTTCAACGATGCATTAAATGTCAAAATAACAGTGCAGATTCGTCAGTCATCAGCATCATAAAATGACTTAGATGTTCATGAGAATATCGATGAAAAATAACCAAAATGCAATTGCAATGGCTCTTCCAAAGCGTCGAAACAACAAAATAAGTTTGTCGCCATTTCAGAGAAATGGGCAAGGAGTTATGACGAAGCCTTTATCGTAGCTAAGCAACTTTGTTGGACCTTTTATGTGATTCGTCAGTTGAGTTCATCAAAATTGCGATGAAATGGGCAAGGAGTTACAACGAAGCCTTCGTAGCAGTGAAGCAACTTCGTCAGACCTTTTATGTGATTCATCAATGTCCATCGAAATTGCGACAAGAGTGGCAAGGTGTTATGACAAAGCCTTTGTCAAACCTTTTATGTGATTCAGCGGTGGACTTCATCAAAATTGTGATGAATTAGGTAAGGAGTTATAATGAAGCCTTCGTCGCAACTATAGCAACTTCATCAGACCTTTTCGCTGATTCGTTAGTAGGTTTCGTCGAAATTGCGACAAAACAATGCAATTTTTTTTAAAAAAATATTCGTTGAAATGTATTATCACAGAGACTCTTGGTGATGACCACCGAAGCCAACCCATTGATGAGAGATCAATCATTAGCATAAGATAGAAAACTCACTCTAATAGTCTATGTCTTGTCGATGACTTCCTTCAGCAAGACAGATCCAATGTCACACCAATCTTACCTGTTCAGGAGTTTTAAACACTGCTGGTTATCAGCAAGACATTCTAAGGGTCTCGTCAATTAAACAAGTATCTAAGAGCAAGTAAACAAATGGAACCTATTAATTTTCTTATTTTTGGGTTCTTTAAATCATATAATAGATACTAAGTCAAATAATATGAAAAATACTTACTTCCATACAACTTAAATGATTATTCTAAAAATGGCAATTGTCTAATTACAACAACAATTCCATGAAAGGTTATCCATGCTTCATAAGAGATGACTGATCATACATACAGACTCCAAGATGCATAGAAAAATCATAACACTTGAGAACAAACAAGGGCTAACAGGGGAAGGAGTTAAGAAACAACTCTACCTATCATCACAGTTCTGTTGTTCCCCCTGAGATAATCCTGTAAAGACAAGTTTACAATACCAAGTCAAATAATATGAAAAAGACTTACTTCCATACAAATTAAATGATTATTCTCATAATGGAAATTGTCTAATTACAACAACAATTCCATGAAAGGTTATCCATGATTCATAAGAGATGACTAATCATAGATATAGACTGCAAGATATATAGAAAAAGTTGTTACACTTGAGAACAACCAAGGGCTAACAAGGGAAGGAGTTAAGAAACGTATGGATTGAAGAGAAAATGTGTAGGGAAAATGTTGAGTTGTGTCAAGAGAACAAAGCTTGTAGAACATATTCTTGACCTAATCAAGCTCTTGAACAACTTAAACAAAATTAAAATACTAACACATACATGAGACATGTAATGAACTTCCAATATTTGCTATCTTTTCTTCTTTTTTTTGTATTGAAAATAGTTTAAGTTCCATTACATATCATGAAAATTCCTATCCGACATTAGGATTAGAACAACATCTAAGAATTTCCATAACAAGAAATATACCGTATTAGTACTTTACACAATAAGAAAGAAACCAAAAAGCACCAGTTGTTTTCAAAACTAGCATAGACAATACAAATTGTTGTTAATAGCACCACAAGTTTTTGCTATTCAAATCAGCGTAAACAATACATAGTGTTGATTACATTCTCCTCATTGTTGACTTCTTCAATATCAAGGCTAGCCATTGTTTCTCCTTCGGGGTCCAACTGTTGGGCGCTACGTTGTCTTTCTTGGCTTGCAACTTCATCAATTACTCTTTGGACCTCATCAAGTGTCTGCTGGAACAACACAGTCTCTTCCAAGCTCAAGCTATAGGTGGGTCCACTTCTCAGATCCTCTTTGGTATTGTTAGCAGCACCTTCAGTTATTGACTTCAAGAAATTCTCCATTGAGATCTCCACAAGAGTTGAAACATGCAAAGCAATAGAGTAGAAAGTGAGTCTCTTGCAAGACTCAGTAAGTACCCTCTTGATACCCTTAAATTTATCATCATTTCTCACCTTCCACAAATTCCACATGATCTCATTGGATAAGAAATACCAAAATAGCTTACAATAAAACTTGAGCTTGAAATTAAAAAATAGAATATCATGCCAATTAATTTTACCATTTATATTCCAGACCTTTAGCCTATGGAAGAATAAGTACCAAACTTTTTGAGCATAAAAACATTCAAAAAGAATATGTTTGATAGTTTCTGGAGTCCTATAGATACTGCAGATTTCAACACTTTCATGGTTAGATTTATAGGGATCTATCTTTTTCATTAATGCAGAGGTAGTTAAAGGAGAAATAATTATAATTGTAACACTATTCATAGTCTAATAAATTATGTTCATAATTTGTGTTCAATGGACCTCAGTTTTATCATTATACTACCCATCTAATACCATATTTTAATCCAGGGTTCAACTATCTCAGATCTAAAGAAGCACCTTCAAATAACCATTTAAAGTACTATAAAATAAGGTAAGACTTTTACTTTTGAAAGATTGGGTACACTTGTAGGATTAAAGTTCTCACAATCATCAGGATTTATTGGCACACAGACACAACCTGCAACATATAAAGTAATGGATGACTACAAGTTAGTGAAATGGTCTTTAATATGTGAGTGGTTTGCAAATTGATTGGTAGAAAATAAGGTTACAAATAGATCTATATGAAAAATTATGAGGACAATCTACTGTAATCATCAAAATAGATGAAAAGTGCAAAGGAAAGGGCCGAGCTACATCTCTAGAGCCTAAGAAAAAAACATGCAAGAAACATAAAAAAAAAAAGAACAGACCAGACCAGTTTTTGGATGAATACAAAATGGTGCCTTCAGCAAGTGATTCATATGCTTTCACACCTGACACAAGACATTAAGAATATTTTAGTCTTCCTCTGTGAAATTAACTACTTACATAATAAACCCAGAAACCAATATTATATACCTCCATGTCTAGCTGAGGGTAGGTATAAGAGAAAAAAATTTCTTCAATGCAATGCCAAAAAATATCAAATGTTTGCTGGAACAACATGGTCTCTTCCAAGCTCAACCTACAGGCGGGTCCACTTCTCAGATCCTCTTTGGTATTGTTAGAAGCACCTTTAGTTATTGACTTGAAGAAATTCTCCAGTGAGATCTCCACAAGAGTTGAAACCTGTAGAGCAACAGAGTAGAAAGTGAGTCTCTTGCAAGACTCAGTAAGTACCCTCTTGATACCCTTAAATTTATCATCATTTCTCACCTTCCACAAATTCCACATGATCTCATTGGATAAGAAATACCAAAATAGCTTACAATCAAACTTGAGCTTGAAATTACAAAATAGAATATCATTCCAATTAATTTTACCATTTATATTCCAGACCTTTAGCTTATGGCAGAATAAGTACCAAATTTCTTGAGCATAAAAAACATTCAAAAAGAATATGTTTGATAGTTTCCAGAGTCCTGCAGATACTACAAATTTCAACACTTTCATGGTTAGAATTATAGGGATCTATCTTTTTCATTAATGCAGAGGTAGGTAAATGAGAAATAATTATAATTGTAACACTATTCATAGTCTAGTAAATTATGTTCATAATTTGTTTTCAATGGACATCAGTTTTATCATTATACTACCCATCTAATACCATATTTTAATCCAGGGTTCAACTATCTCAGATCTAAAGAAGCACCTTCAATTAACCATTTAAAGTACTATAAAATAAGGTAAGACTTTTACTTTTGAAAGATTGGGTACACTTGTAGGATTAAAGTTCTCGCAATCATTAGGATTTATTGGCACATAGACACAACCTGCAACATATGAAGTAATGGATGACTACAAGTTAGTGAAATGGTCCTTAATATGTGAGTGGTTTGCAAATTGATTGGTAGAAAATAAGGTTTCAAATAGATCTAAATGAAAAATTATGAGGACAATCTACTGTAATCATCAAAATAGATGAAAAGTGCAAAGGAAAGGGCCAAGCTACATCTCTAGAGCCTAAAAAAAATGCAAGAAACATAAAAAAAAAAGAACATACCAGTTTTTGGATGAATACAAAATGATGCCTTCAGCAAGTGATTCATATGCTATCACACCTGACACAAGACATCAAGAATATTTTAGTCTTCCTCTGTGAAATTAACTACTTACATAATAAACCCAGAAACCAATATTATATACCTCCATGTCTAGCCGAGGGTAGGTATAAGAGAAAAAAATTTCTTCAATGCAATGCCAAAAAATATCAATGTGTGTGTAGCTTTGTATTACTCAAAATATCATTTCACTGCCTAAGGAAAAATACCAAAGTGATGTTTTAAATTTCAATCTTCACATAGGCTCCCTTATTGCTACACATGCATATACAAGCATTATTCAACCTCTAAACTTTTGAAATATTAAGGATTTAATTAGCTATAAGATGGAAATTTGGTGTTTAGACATAATCCATCATCTTTTACATATCTTTATTCACTCCTAGTGCTTCAAATAAATTTGTGTAAATGAGACATAAATGTGAATCTTTTATGACAAAGAAAATTATTAAAAGGAGGGGGGAGAGAGCAAAGGGTAGGGGGAAAGAGAATGTTTGAATGTATAGCAAAGTATAACATTTTGATCATCATAAAAATGAAACAAATCTTAAGTTTGAAGCATTAATATCATTTACAACATTTATGATCAAGAATGAATGTAAGTAGAGGAAATTTTTCATACCTATAGATGGTGCAAAATTTCATGGTTAAGTCGAAGCCTCCCATCAACAATAAGATCGAAATATCCTTGTATCTATCTCAATCAAGCCTCTAAACCCTTCAGAGCTGTCAATTTTTCCACTAACCTGTTATGCACAAAAGTCAAATTTTAGAGTTATGTCACCACTAAAAATAGAAGAAACAGAGCTTTGAAACCAAATCCACACACAACACAATGTCGTATTCATACAAAGCCATACAAATAAACTAAACTCAGAACATTGGAATGGAAACAACTTCAAATTATGATGCAGAGCATGGATTCAGGGTATAAAGAATCATTTTTCTGCCACCATAGTGAAAAGTTAGCACTTTCTTTCATCTTTGCATATGGGTTTGATACTTCAAACAATGCATTTCTTATATTGAAAAGTGCATTACCTTATTGAGCTTCTCTTTTTTTGAGAATAGTTTAATATTCTCTACTTAACAGGGCCAACCACGTGACGGTGGAAGCTCATTTGGCCCCTCCCCCCCTCACATCACTCTCAATTCTCCATACCCAATCATATAACATTAATCATTCATTCATCCATTAATAACATATAACATTCATTCATTCATCTATTAATAACATATAACATTCATTCATTAACATATAACATTCATTAATTAACATATTCACATTCATTCATTAACATATAATATTCACTCTTTTAGTTTTTACATATTATCAAAAATATGGTTGCCATGATATGATTACAATCACTTTTTTTTGTTTCTTTTTTAAAGATAAAATAATATGAAGTGGAGTATCATTTTCTAAATCATTTGTCCCCCTTTTAGTTGTTCTTCCCTCTGCTTGTGATCTTAATGTATGCCTAGTCGTCTGCTCACAATGTGGACGTTGCTGCAAGGGGGGTCTGCTGCAATAACAAAGAAATGTTCAACTAATATGTTTTATTATTATTGTTACAAGTATTTCATTAATTAAAAGAACATTAGGTTGGTTCTCTTTACCTGATGGGTCCACATCATGTTCTTGAACTTCTATTATAGACTCATGCTCAACATGTTGAACACCCTCTAAATCCTGATCTGCAGTTGAAACATGAAAGGTTACATTAATTAATACACAAATTTAAATTAAATATGTTTAAAAGAACATGAGAGTGGTCCTCTTTACCTGATGGGGCCACATCATGTTCTTGATCATGCTCAACATGTTGATCACGCTCTACATGCTCTAAAGTTGAAACACGAAAGGTTACATTAATTAATACACCAATTGCAATTAAATATGTTTAAAAGAACTTTAGAGTGGTCCACTTTACTTGATGGGGCCACATCATGTTCCTGATCTTCTCTAGCCTAATCATGCTCAACATGTTGATCACACTCTACATGCTCTAAAGTACTGGGATGCACACCATGAGCTTCATCTGCAGGTTGTGCTCCACCCTCACCAAGCTGCCTTTGTTTCCTTCGATGTGTCAGGAAGCCTATTAAAAATTTGAAATACATTAGATTATGTAAAAAGAAAGAGTAATCAGTATATAATTATATTGTTGATAGTATCACATACCTTCCTTGGCCCGGTGGTGTCTTTCTTTTTTTCTTTTTAGCCTTCTCCTTTCCATCCGATACTATGTCCTTCCACTCACTCTTTGGAATCACGGGGGGAAGCTCATACTTTTTATTCTTCTCTAAATGTGACCTATATTGGTCCCTCACATACTTTAGATAGGTACCAACTTTCTTAAGGACCTTGGTTCGGTTGAATGTTTTATCACCGAACAACACAACTAAATGGTTAATAAGCTCATCTTTTAAATCTTTATTTTGGGCATTTCACCATGTACATATGGTGGGCCTGAAGAGCTCCAATGTAATCACTTAGATTTTTATAAAAAACACCATTTCCTACAAAATGATCATGGGATCAATAGTATAAAAAGAGTGATCAATAAGTAAATTTCAATTGGATTATATATAATAATAATTAAAACATTTTAAAGTACCTGGGACCTTCTCTATCTTTATGGGAATGAAATCCTCGGTCACCACAAATGTGACCGGAAATGTTCCTGTACTAGTAATACGGGAAGATCTAGGAAATGCTGCTAAAACATCATGAGTACTAGTAGCCTCTGCATCCCCAAGTACATGTCTTGATGCATTTTTTTACATGTGTTCACTACCAGAGGGTGCATTAACAGATTCCTGCATGGTATGTGTTGCCAACATTTCAGACAACAATATAAGCATGGATGATGGGGTCATAAGATGCGATGTACATGCAGGAAGATCAGGATGGACACTTGTACCAACCCCTACTCCTTGGGCAGCACTTGTAGTACCCTGATAATGGCTAGGAGCATCATGAGGAGGAAAATAATCCTATAAAAACAACATATATTTTAGTTTATTACATAAAAGAGTACAAAATATAAAACCATGAATGAACTTATGTTATAATTAAAGACCTCATGACAACTTACTTGCAAGTTTTGTGATCTCTCAGTCAATATTTTAACCCTTTCTCTTATCTCATCTATTTGAGGCACTTTTAATATCAACATAACGATTTCTTCATTGCATTTTTTTAGATCTTCCTTATCATATCAAGAGGGTTTGTTGAATACACGATGTCATTATCACAAAATATTGGTTACACCTCACTATGGATGCTCTCATATACAGCTGGTGCCATTCCCTGATCAGTCGACTACAACAATAATATTAAAAACATTATCAAAATTAACCCAATAAACTTATGAAAAAAACATAATAATAAAACATTTTGCTCATATCTAATTTGTACAATTACAATGAGGGAAACCTGTCGGGTAGAAGCACCTAAAGATACATCGCGATCTGTGCTCTGAGCCAGAGCCTTCTCCATATGATCAATGTCCTGCTATGACAAAAATTAAATATAAAAAAATATTACTGAAATGAAACCAATATACTTACGAAAAAATATAAGAATAAAATGGTATATTGGAGTCATTAATTGGAGGTTTGGTAAAATGGTACATAATACGTACCACCCCCATAGGAACTATGTTTGTAACTAAGCGATTCAAATTGTAATTGATTAGCAACTCTTCCCCTGCAGTTATTGATTTTTTTGCACATACGAATACACGGTTTCCCTCATGCACCTCAAATATGCAATTGGGTTGCTTATTTGTTGACCCAGGTCGTTTAATATTTATAAACCCTGCAATATTCCCTAATGCTTTTGGCCTTTTGTCAAAGTTACATAGCCACTCCTTTATTTTGATCCTTATCTTTTAGAACTGTATATAATTTGCTGACAGTGCATACCTATGCATACTTCATGTATATCGAACGAGTTGCATCCAATATTTATAACTGTAACAAGGTCTAACATACTCCATCAATTTAGTAACTTTGTCGTAACAAACCTTTAAGTTTTCCATGCAAAATAGGCAGAAGCCATGTAATGATGACGGTGCTATGCAATATATCCTCTCGTTGACACAAAAATTAGTGTTTATTGGAGGAAGTTCCTTGGGTACCCATTGTTTCCGTAGATGTTTGTAGAATTTTCCCCCTTTATCAAGAAAAAATTCCATGTGTTTACAGAATTTTCTTCTAATATTTTGACATCTAGTTAATCTCCCCCTTTTAGACATACTACATGTCTCGCTTTCCTCTTCTCTTCCTGAATTTCCCTCGCTCGAAGAAGACAGATCTGAAAAATACCTATTTGGTGGTACCTGCACTCATAAGGATGTTGGATGAAGTTCTTTCATGGTGATGTGATCCCAAGGTGACATTATGATTAATCTATCATTTCATCACTAGAATTTCACAAGTTATAAGGCAATAAAGTCTTGATAGATTGCAAGTTATTGTTACTACCATCCAAATGTGTCCATCACAAATCAAATCTACTTAACATTTTAACTCCCAAACTTTGTAACAAGTGTTAAATGTGACTATGGTCCACCAATTACACAACTAAGGCCTCAAATGTATTCTCTAATTGTAATCAAAGGAATTTTTCTCTTCATTCAAGTAAATAAACTTGAAGGGAAACACCACCAAGTGGTTTATTGGAGAACTACATGACTAAAAATAGCAGCAAATTTATATTTAATTTCCATATGTCTAAGTGGTTAACGGGGAGGGAGTGCGTACTAGGCCTAGTTAAGTCATCATAAGTTTATGCTTTGGCAATAAAAAAAAATTAATTCATCTTAAATCTTCCTATGTCTAATTTATAGGAGACTTTTGCTATGTTTTAAGTTAGGATGATTGATGAAAGAGCCCAAAGAGCCTTTCTCCATCGTATCCAGGTACACATAGCAGCAGTCTTCTCTTATACGGTTAGACATGATTTAAAGAACTTAGCTAGGAATTATTCATTTAACCTAAGGTTTTATCATAATGCCATCATTGGAAAAGTATGAAAAAATTCTTCTATTATGAAGAATTGGTCTATGTGCATCTAGTAATCACTATAAATATTTGTAAGGATAAAATGACTAATTGCATCAGGTAGGAGAGAATCAACTTTGAGTTCTTCAAAGATTGTATTCCTCTATTCATAATTTGTAAGGGTTATGTGTGGAGGAGGTTATCACTACCAAGAAGGGAGGAGACCTTTCCTTGTATTCTTTTATAATTTTCATTATTCTTATTTATTTTACACTTACATTTACAAATACACATACATATGCATTTACTATTTTCATTTATTTCTCATGTAGTTTAATAGTTTGATCGATTTCATATTATATGTGTTGAAGACTTTAGAATTTCAATTACATTAATTTATAGATATGTTGTATCTATAACACTACAAAACCATATGCTCTTTGCATTTACACTTGCATTTAGAAATACACATTTATATACATAGATATAAATTTCATTAATGATATGTTGCATTTATTGTTCTAAGAGAGCATCCATTAATTGAATTTACATTTACATTTAAAAATACATATACATACATACATACATACATATATATATATATATGTGTGTGTGTGTGTGTATCATTTATATTCAGTGTTCAGAAACAATCCATTAGGTTTTCACATGGATAAAAATTCATAAAATCAGATCTCCCATACATGTTTTGTTGAAACCTAGGTTTGAACCTCTCATTTCACATGCTTTTCTTCACAAAACTATTGAGGACAGCAGCTACACCTTCTTTATTTCTCATCTTATGCCCTATTCATACATCCTACAATTAAAACAATATGCATGGGGCATCTTACACAAGCTATAGTAATCACAAAATTTTAAGAGCCCCTTTATATCATGTTTCAACTGCAAAACCCTCAAAAATAGGGTAACTCAGATTATGATTTGTTGGTGAGTTGTATGGACAAAATCATTTGCACCAGCTCATTGTTGGAGTCTTTTGAAAGAGAAGTGAATCAAGTGGTAGCTAAGTACAAACCTTATAGTGTCAAGGTGAATGAGGTGATCAATTTTTATTGGCCGCCTAATGAAGAGTACCACAAATGGGTAAATGTATATTTAACTAAGGAAGAGTGAAAAGGAGTAGGCTGCTAACGGTTGACAAATTAGCTATTACAGTTACAACAGATTCCAGTTTTGTTTTTTAGTGACAGTCTAGGTGTGGAATTCTTGAATTTTTTTGTTGCTGCATCAACCATTCTCAACGGGCATGATGCACAAGAAGATTCCCTAGGGAGATTGTTGTTGTAACAATTTTTGGAATATCACAAGGTGGTCCAATTGGCTAGTGACACGTGTGCTTTCCGGCCATATGCTTGTTTGCTCCTTCATTTTCTATAAGAAGGATTTCAAGGCCAAAAGTACAAGTTAGCAAGTTAGATATTTTTGGTCGAATCTAGATGAAGTTGCAGAGAAAATTGTAAAATCTAATAGTCTTAGGGATAATGCAATTTAGGTTTTGAGTCATTCTGTAGTAGGTTTTGAATTCATGGGGATTTGATGTTTTATGACAATACTGGCATTTAAATTGATATGATTAATTCAAACTCATGTCTCTCCATTGTACAAGAATATCTGAATTTTGAATAAAATGATCAAGGGTTGTTTCGTTCATCTCACTATTGTGGTGTGTATGTTTCTTGTTTTAGGTTTAATTCAAGGAATTAATTAAAATGCTTAAATGGGATTGTAGGTGGATATGTTCTGTATAAGGATTTGATCAGTAGTATTGGGTTAGAATACATATTGATGAGATTGTAAAGCAATGTTATCAAGGATCTTATATGTTATGTGTTAAATATGTCATAAACCCTTAGATACTTATAAATTTGACTCCTCCAATGGATATATGGTACTGATCTAAGTTGTACTTATTCATATGGTTCAGTATTTGTTTTCCTTTACTTAGAGCTTGCTACAAATTGCAAATCAATGACTATCTTATACTGTGAAATGTTGTTGTAGTTATCTCATGCTCCAAATAGTTGATATTATTGATAAACAAACAATTCTATTAGGTATTATCCTATTATATTGAGCTATTAAATGATATTATTTGTTGTTGTTAATGTTGTTTATGATGATGGCGCAGAGGTTGTAAATGCATTAAGGGATCACCCTCCCAGGTCTTGCAGAGCCCAAAGTGTAGGAGGTCTTTCAAATACTCGTCAGTTGGTCCAAGTCCTTCGAGCTACCCTTTATTGGAATTGGCAATTCCATAGGTAGATTAGAAGATCAACCTGCTTACCATAAAAACAACCAAGACCTTGCATATGTTTGTGGTGGAGGTATTAAAGAAGAATTGTATGCCTCCATTTTCATTCATTAGATCTACCTTAGCCTAGAATATACTTGGGCTAAGTCTACAATTGCTTTAGACTGATGCAATGAAGGCTATGTGTGATGAAATCCTAGACCTCAACCAAGATGTGGGTAGATTATAGGAGTTTTTCCAAGACCTGAGGCTAGTGGATAAAAATGTGAAAGACTAGGCTATTTTATTTTTTGTTTCTTATCTTATACCATTTTACAAGAATGGGGGTGCTAATGTATGAGAAGATCTTTGGAAACTAGGCATGAAAATTGAAGGTTAACGAAAATGGGGGTGCCAAACTTACAGTACTCATTGCCCCTTGCTTGTCAATTTTCCTTGAGTACCCTCAACCTCGTCCTCGGCGCTGGTATTGACCTTATTTTCACTCCTCCAAACTCTTCCTTGGCACTGATATTGACCTTGTTTTCGCTCCTCCAAACTCTTCCTTGGCGCTGATATTGACCTTATTTTCACTCCAAACTCTTTGTCGGTGCTGGTATTGACCTTTTTTTAACTCCAAACTCTTCCTCAGCACTGGCATTGACCTTGCTTTCACTACTCCAAACTCTTCCTCAGCACTGGCATTGACCTTGTTTTCGCTACTCCAAACTCTTCCTTGTCGCTGGAATTGACATTGTTTTCACTACTCCAAACTCTTCCTCGACGCTGGTATTGACCTTTCACTTCTCCAATTTGACGAGCTACAACCTGGTTTCATTAGGTTTTAAAGCATGTTAATTAAGTTGAAATTTTTTGCACCATTTAGCTAGGTTTTAATATTCTACAATATAGTTAAGTATATATTAGCTATATTTTACATAATAAATAATATAATTATTCAACTTATTATAATTATATATTATATTCTTTAACAAAATTATTAAATACGATAAAATTTTATTATAATTAATAATTAATAATAAGTATATTTTTATATAATACAAATATAATTAATATAATATATATTTAATATAATAGTAATATATATTAATATGAGAGAGAGAAACTAAATTTTGATTGGTTGTTTCATGTCAACAATCCAAGGATGGCATGTTTCCTTGGGGAGTTATGCTCAAGGTAGCATGCCATTTGATTAAAGATATGATAATTCTCCCTTAAGACCTTTTCAATGTACCTATTGCACACTTAAGGAGACAAATATAAATATAGGGAAGAAAATATAGAGAGAGAGGAAGATAATGAAAAACATACAAATAGAAAGGGAGACAAAGAGATAGAGAGGGGTAGAGAGATAAAGAGATAAGGATGAATAGATAGAGCTATAGGGATGGTGATTGATATGTCTCTCCCTGTCGCTCTCTATATCTCTATATCTCCAACTATCTATGTCACTCCCTCTTCCTCCCTATATCTATTGATCTATCTCTCCCTCTACCCCCTTTCTCTCTCATTCACTCCATCTCTCCCTCCATCCTGAGATGAATTTTTGTTTGGGTTGGCTGTTAGTGCATTGCTCCATAGCATTGCCCAAGCCAAAGTACTACAAATCGTATATCCGATTTGTTTTGGATATCCAATTCGTGTCTAATATCTAATTTGAAAATAAAAATTAAATGTAATTTTTTGTGCTATAAATTGGATATACAATGTTTGCACACATATACCCAAGACTAATTAGGAGGTGGAGGGTGGGAAAGAGAGAGAGAGAGGAGGAGAGAGGGAAAGGGAGAGAGAGAGGGGGGGAGAGAGAATTAGGAGGGGGAATGGAGAGAGAGAGATAGAGAGGGGAAAAGGGAGAGGGAAAATGAGAGATATATATAGAGAGAATTAGGAGGGGGGAGGGAGAGGGGAAGAGGGGAAGAAGGGGAGAGGTAGAGAGAGAGAGATGGAGAATTAGGGGGGGAAGGGAGAGGGGAAGAGTGTTGAGGGTAGAGGATAGAAGGTTTAAGGGTTTAGGGTTTAAGGGTTTATGGTTGAGGGGGTAGGAGGGAGAGACTTGAGAGAGAGACAGAGGGAGGGAGTGGGAGAGAGATAAAGGAAGGGAGGGTTAAGGATAGAGGGTAGAGGGTTTAAGGGTCAAGGGTTTAGGGTTTAGGGGAGAGAGATAGAGGGAGTGAGTGAGAGAGATGATGAGCTTAAAATATGCTCATAATTTGGATGTTATGATAAACTTTTAAATGCCTTTACTTTTGTTATTTCATGGCTGTTTAAACTTTGTTGAAACCTTTTATTGGGATATCCTGTAGCAAGATACTTTTATACTCCTGTAGCTTATTGTGTTGACTTGATTGCATTTATTGCCTTGTTGACTCCCAAAAATGACTGGTATATCATATACAGTTTTTGAATAATGAAGTAGATTTAAAATGTGTGATTAATGAATAGATATCATGTATGTACCATATGCCTTTTCTTGCACATCTGTTACCTTTTGTTTCACAGGTTGTTGAAGAATGATCGAGTCGAGCGTAGCTGATCTTGGCCTTGCAGTAAAGTCCATTTCCTGCACGACTTCGAGGAAGCTCCGGTGAAGACTCTTTGACCGAAACAATGGGAAAGAATTTTAAGGACAGTCAATCTGGAAAGAGTGGATCGCTAGATTCTCTCCAGATCGGGTTGAATGCATAAATTCATTATGAAGTTTGTTCCTTGATTCGGGGATATACTTTACTTCCACGTCTTTCTTTGATAGGGTTAGTTAGTTAGTTGCTCTCCTGTTTTTAAATAAAGTTCTCCTCCAGCGCGAGTGAGAAGGAGAGAGAAGAGAGAAGAGATAGATGATGGTTAGAGTAAGATAGAAGTAGAGTAGCAGATATCATGTAAGAATCAATATGATAATGAAAGACATAATTTATTTGACCAGAAATAGAGTTTGTTGTTAGTCTTCATATCAACAAAACAATGTATATCATTTTGTTTTCATGAATAAAGTTCAATGAAGTTTTGAGTTTAGCATCTATGTAATCTGGAGATGCTTGCTAAGGGGGCCCACTTAGTAAGTATCTATAGCTAGTTAGTTAGTTGTTCTTTTTTGTTGATCTTCAATTAGCTTTCATCTTTGAAGTTTTTATACAAACTCAGTCTTATAGTGCTCCTGCAGCATAGAGAGTCCATCCCTGTGACTATTCCTGCAGCATAAGGCCAGTTCATAGTTTGTGTTTCAGTCATAGTTGTTATGGTTTTTATCATAGTTGAGTTAAAGAATTTCGCATTATCGGCTTAGATAGAATTTCTTTTAAGTATGTATTTCTGCTAAGATTTGACCGAAACTAGTTCTTAGTGCATATATTTTTCTGCACCATTTAAAGTCTATGTCCCCTAGTTTGACAAGTAAAATGAACGTCCACAGAGAGATATTAGTCACCTGTCAGAATGTCCAATTCCCAGGAAAGGTTTTACTGTGATTTTCATATCCTTTTGTGAGTGCGAGCCATTTTTGGCATCGTTGCCAGGGATGGCATCCAGCTAGGAGTTTTTCAGAGGTCATTTTTAGTA
This sequence comes from Sequoia sempervirens, assembly GCA_007258455.2. NCBI lineage: Eukaryota > Viridiplantae > Streptophyta > Pinopsida > Cupressales > Cupressaceae > Sequoia > Sequoia sempervirens. Next base: position 235,077 of record VDFB02080429.1, on the reverse strand, counting down.
TTAGTTTAGCCTGTTAGTAAAATTTTCTAGATCCTTCAAGCCACTATTCACCATATTGCATGCATAGAAGAAGAAGAGATGCACTGGAAAAGTTCCTCCCTGAAAACCTATTTATTGAACTACCATTTGACCCAGCTGACAATGAACCTGAGGAAAACCCATTCGTTGCATTATTCCAGCAACCCAACATGGAAAATAACCCACTAATAATCCACCTCTTGCTTTTGAGTTCCCTATTGTTCCCTAGCGAGATACTGACAATCTTAAGAATATACCTTCTTCACTGCTTCCAAAATTCTATGGCCTAGTCACAGAGGACCAAAAAACTTTTCTATTTGAATTTGATGTTCTCTGCCACGGTTATGACTACAACACAGACGCTCATAAACTGAAGCTATTTCCTTCCACTTTGAAGGAGGGAGCTCTCAGATGTTTCATGAGTCTGGGAAGAGGCATCGTTGATAGTTGGGTAGCCATGCAGACGAAATTCCTTAAAAAATATAAGGAATATTGTAAGAGTGCCAGCAAAGGTGATGACATATTCCGAATTCAGCAGAAGGACGATAAAAGTCTAGAAGATTATATTTCCAGATTTTTGTTTTCATTGAAGAGGAACTCAAACCATACTCTCAATGAGGACTCTCAGAAACTACTCTTTCTAAGGGGAATCAGTGATGCCTGTATAGACGCCTTGGACCTGATGGGAGGAAGTGATATAACCCAGCTACCTTGGGATGATATAAAGAAAATATGTCTTAACTATTCTCGAGCAATAGTTAAGAAAGGTCGAGGTCATCATGCTACAATGGGGAAGTCTTCTTCTAGTGGAGTCTCCTGGGTGGAGATAAAAAAATTTCTATCTGATTTCAAGCAGGACATCATTAATAATATGGCTACACAACTGGACACCATGCAAGCTCGGAGGAAACATGAGGAGGCTGAGACAGTTCTGGCCGAGTTCTATCCATACTACAGACAAAAGAAGCATGACTGCAGATGCAAGATGGCTAATTTGGAAGCCAGACAACTATCTACTGACTTCAAGCCAATAGAAGGTGATGACGATCAAGTGTTCTTTGTTGCACAAAGGAGACCATGGGCCCAAAGACAATGTATGCCTCAAGACCCTTTAACTTTTGGTAATCCTTATTCTAGCTATAATAACCAATGGCAACATGCATGTAGACCACCACCACCCTGGAATCTGCCTCAACCAAGTTGGCCTAATTATTAGACCTTGCAATGGAAACCTCCTCAAGGAGGTTGGCAGCAGCCACAAGGGCAATGGACCCCACCTTTAGGAAATTGGCAACAAAATCCTCAATGGAGAGGCCCTCAACAATGGCAAAACTAGTCCTCTAGATTCTTGCAGCTTCCACAGCCACAACCACAGGCCCTTATGCCGCCTCCTGCAGCAACTGCCACAAATCCTGGACCTCCAAAACAAACACCTATGCCTGCCCAGCCATTGCCCAATCCCAATAATAAGCAACAGCAGCAGCCACAGCAACCTGCATATCTTGCTGAAGCCAACCAATATCAAGCTTATGCCTTAAATGTTAATGACATCCATTTGAGGTCTGGAACCACCTTACACTCCAAAACCACCTCTGATTACTGAAATACCAGATTCTCCCCTTGAGGAATCTACTACACCTGTTGTTCCTACATAGCACATGCCCATAACTGATACGGTTTCTAAGGAGTCTACTCTACAAACTTAAGACAACCCACCTTTTTCTCAGAGGTTGCAAAGTACTAGATCTAAATCCATGGAAGAATCCACTTTTGACATTCTAGATCAGCTCAAGAATGTGCAGATTCAAATCCCTTTATTTTAGGCTATTAAAGATATTCCCATTTTTGGAAAAGCTATTAAAGAGGCCTATTTGAAGAAGCCTGGACAAAAGAAAAATGATCCTCAAACAATTCATGTCTTAGGGAAATTGGCTGATATAATATTGGAAAATGTAGTTATTCCAAAATATATTGATCCTAGAAGTCTTGTAGTACAGATATATATAAATGGCCAAGTTGTAAAAAATGTTTTGATTGATTTAGGTGCTGCCATTAATGTCATGACAAAGCATACTATGGACTCCCTGAACATTTCAAACATTAGGTCTACACCCATAGTTCTGTAGCTTGCAGATAGCTCCATAGTTAAACCTGATGGGATAGTGGAAGATGTAATTGTCACTCTTGAATCTTGGGAGTATCCTGCTAATTTCACAATATTATCAGTTAAGGAAACTTTAGGAGGGTATCCAGTTATCCTTGGTAGACAATGGTTAGCAACTGCTAATGCTTTTATAGGATGTCATTTTGGAGATATGACCATTTCTAATGGACAGTCCACAAAGAAATTAGCTCTGTATTTGCCTGCTAGACCTCAACCAGATTTGTCCCAACCTGTTTGGCCAGATGTGGAGGAAGAAACTGAAGAAGCCAATTCTTTGACTCAATTAATGATGATTCAAAATGATCAATTCTCACAACTTCAGAGTGAGGATGCTTTGATGTTTCAAATTCTACAGTACAACTCTGATACGGGTAGTTCATCTGATCCAAATGGTACTCATTTACAATGTTTCTTGTAGCAACCAGATTTTGAAAGTTCACTGCCTAAACTTCCAGCAATTTTCCATAATTTACTTCCATAAGAGGTACAAACATCACCTATAGATTCTATGAGTAATCTCATGGAGCAGATAGAATTGTCTCAAGGTCATTGTTTGAATATCAATAGCAAGCTGCCACAGTCTCAACAGGCTGACTTATTAAAAATGCTACAAGAACAGCATAAAGCTTTTGCATGGGAATATGGGGACATACAAGGAATAGATCCTCGAGTTTGTACTCATAGGATATATATCAAAGAAGACTATTCATCGGTTACACAACCTCAAATAAGAGTAAACCCAACACTTAGAGAAATAGTTAAAAGTGAGCTTCAAAATTTGCTTGATGCTGGTTTTATTTATCCAATCTATGACAGTCAATGGGTTTCTCCATTGGTCATTGTTCCAAAAAAGGGTGGAAAATGGAGAGTGTGTGTAGATTATAGAGAGTTGAACAGTGCCACTAAAAAAGATTACTTTCCATTACCCTTTGTAGACCAAGTACTAGACTCATTGTCTGGCAAAAGATATTTTTTCTTTTTGGATGGTTATAGTGGGTACAATCAGATAAAAATTGCCCCTAAAGATCAAGACAATACCACTTTTACTTGTCCATGGGGAACATTTGCTTATTCGGTCTTGCCTTTTGGCCTATGCAATGTGCCAACAACATTTCAGAGAGCAGTAATTAGTATCTTTGCTGATATATCTCATGAATGTATGGAGATTTACATGGATGATTTCACTACCTATGGAGTCACATTTGAATAAGCACTAGTCAATTTAGAAAAGGTATTGAAAAGGTGTAGAGAGCAAAATTTATCTCTAAACAATGAGAAGTGTTTTCTAATGATGGAAGAAGGTATTGTTCTAGGTCATCATATTTCAAAGAATGGAATTCAAGTTGACCCTGCTAAAATTGCAGTTATTCAGAATTTACAAACTCCTGCAAAACAAAAAGATGTCAGAAGTTTTCTTGGTCATGCAAGGTATTATAGAAGGTTTATAAAAGACTTCAGTAAAATTGCTAGTCCACTTTATGCCTTGTTAACAAAGAATTCCCAATTTGAGTGGACAAAGGCCTGTGAAAAATGCTTCCTACAACTAAAAGACTTGCTTACCAAAGCCCCTATTCTTCAAGGTCCAAAATGGAATTTTCCTTTTCACATACATGCTGATGCCTCTGATTTTGGCAGAGGAGTAGTTCTGAGTCAAAAAGAAAATTCAATTGAACATGCTATTTACTTTATCAACAAGAACCTTCAAGGACCTGAGCTCAACTATACTGTCACAAAAAATGAGTTGCTTGCAGTAGTGTATGCTTTGAATAAACTTAGGCATTATGTCATAGGTTATCAGATATTCATTCATACTGACCATGCAGCAATCAAGTATCTAATAAACAAACCTACCATCTCTGGTAGGTTGGCACAATGGCTCCTATTGTTACAAGAATTTGATATCACAATCATTGACAAACCAGGAAGAGCTAATGTTGTAGCTAACTTTTTATCAAGACTTCAATCAGCTACACCTCTTGAACATGAGATCATTGATGATAGGTTCCCAGATGAACATTTATTTTCCATTGCTGCACATACACCCTGGTATGCAGACATTGCCAATTATCTAGCAGCAAACAGAATATCAGCCCACTTTTCTCTAAAAGAAAAGAAGTTGTTAATAGAGAAAAGTTTAATTTTTCATGGATTACAAATTGTCTATTTTATACTGGACCTGATCAAGAATGCGAAGATGTGTAAGAGAAGATGAAACTTATGATATATTGCATGCTTTCCATGATGAACCATGTGGAGGACATTTTGAAGCAAAAAGAACATCAATGAAGGTTCTTACAACAGGGTACTACTGGCCAACATTACACAAGGATGTTGTGGTCTATACAAAAAAATGTGACAGATGCCAGTGTATGGGAAGACCAACTAAGTCTGATGAAATGCCATTATATCTACAGATAATAGTCACCCCTTTTGATAAATGGGGGATGGATTTTGTAGGACTAATTGATCCACCATCAAATGGAAAATCATACATTCTAGTTTGCACAGACTATGTAACAAAATGGGTCGAGGTAAAAACTATGACTCATGCCCGAGATAACAAAGTTGCTGAATTTCTATATGAACAAATTTTCACAAGATTTGGAGTTCCCAGAGAGCTTATAACTGATCAAGGAGCTCAGTTTATGTCAAATATGATCACTGCACTAATGAATGACTATAAAATCAAACATAGGAAGTCTAGCCCCTATCACCCCCAAGCCAATGGTCAGGCGGAGGTAACAAACAGAGAAATTGAGGCGATCCTCACAAAGACAGTGCAGATCCATAAGAAAGACTGGAGCAATAGACTTCCTAAAGTAGTTTGGGCTTACAGAACTACATGGAAGACAATAACTGGGTTTACACCTTTTGAGCTGCTTTATGGGAAAACAGCTATGTTACCCATAGAATTTGAGCACAAAACTTTGAGAACAACTCTTGAACTCAACATGGACATATCTAAAGCATAGAAGGACCGTCTCCTACAGCTAAATGCTTTGGACGAAATGAGAAAAATCGCCCTACAGCATACAAAAGCAATTCAACAACAAAGGAAGAAATGGCATGATCAGCACATCAAAACCAGGAAATTTTTTGCTGGAGATTGGGCCCTGTTATATGATTCCAGATATCAAGAAAACCAGGGCAAGCTCACAACACGCTGGCTTGGCCCCTATCGAGTTGAAACTATGTTCGACAATGGAGCTGTACAACTAGTGACAATTGATCTAGTCCGTTTCAAATTGCTAGTCAATGGCCACCGACTCCAATTGTACCACAAACCAGTCTCAAAGGAAGAATTCATGCAGCAGTTCATTTAGGTTCCTCCTACTACTCTTCTTGTAGCCGAAGGCTTTAGCCTTTCTCCTGCAGCATTACCGTAATTCTCAAAAAGCATGCCCATAATAAAAGTTTTCTTTTTAAAGGAAACTATTTTTCCTCCATTTTCATTTATCGCCCCCATCTCAATTCTTTATCTTCCATCCATCCATCCCATCCATCCATTCCATCCACTTCATCTCATTCACCCACGGCACCCATCCACTTCATCCGTCCACATCAACCTTGATTAAAATCTCTTTCCCACTTGTCAATTCATGTTGACGCCGTCATCTTTCTTCACACATATGTGCAATTATAAAAGGTACGACATATCTTTTCTTATCACATATTTGATTTATTTCATTCTATTCATTTACTGCTATGCATGTACCGGTCATTATCACCCAAATCTCTACCTATTCTTTTGTACATGTGAGGACACATGTCATACTTTAAGTAGGGGGCGGGGTAATCCATATTTTAAAACCTGTCTTTTTGCCGCTACCATAACTGCACAAATAATATTTCTTTAATACTTTTCTGGTACTTTCCAAATATAATTGCATGTCCTTCTTTATTGCATATTTTTCTTGTAAACTACGATTAAGACTGCTTGTTCAAAAAGTTCATTTTTGGAAAAAAAAAAGAAATGTGACGGCACGACAGAAGAAAAACCAGAGCAGAAAAGAGAAACAGAGAATTTGAATCTTCAGCAAGGTATTGAGTTCAGCTATAGGAGAACTGCAAACATGGGTGGTCAGTTGGTGCGACATGAGCCTGTAACTCATGAATTGTTACTGCAAAATCTGCAAACAGTCCACGCATTCAGCCTCTGTGGATGGTTAAATTATTTCTTGAGCTTGAATGATTTTGATGAGGAGGCTACTAGAGAATTTTTGAGAACCCTTTCTGAAGGGGAAGCCACCGTATGGGGTCTAACAGTTGTTGCAACTGAAGATAGAATTGTTGAAGTAACCGAGCTTCCAACCATTGGAGAAAACTTTTCTTTAGACACTGCAGCTGCAAGGGCTGAGTTTTCAATGCCCACTAATGGACCTCTGGAAGTCTCCAAGCAGGGATGCAAGCATGTATCGTTGCCTCCTCCTTATTCAGAGTATTCCGCTTATATAATCAGGTATTTAACCTGTGAAGGACGTTTTTCCTACCTGCATTCTCATTATTTTAAATTATTAAGCCATATGAGGCATGGGTTAGTTATAAATGTTCCAAATTTTCTATTAAAATTTTTAGAACAAAGTGCCCACGGAACTCAACAAGGGAAAGACAATTTTGTCACTCATCGTGGCCTTATTAAATTACTGATTGAGTGCTCTTTGAGAGATGTCTCACCTCTCTCCTGGCAACAATTTTTTTCCCAAAAGAGTTTACAAATTCCACAACCCCCTAGGGTACTTACCCCACAGCCTCAGAGAAAGAAGAAAGAAATTGCATCTACTAGTGGAACAGGGCAAGGGTCATCTACACCTGTAGCACCCGGTCCTCCAACTTTCACACCTAAATCCTTTGCTAGGGTACAAACTAGGTCTACCACTAGGAGAGAGAAAGGAAAAACAAAGGTAGAAGGGCCCCCAGAATTTGACCCTCGCCCTCAGAAAAGGCAATGCTCCTCTCCTGCAGCACCTTCCCTTGCAGCCGTTTCTCCTACAGCAACACCTGTTGCTATTACAAGTTCACCGTCATCCTCTGGTAGGGCAGAGCCCCCTGAACAAACAAGAAAAAGGAAAGCCACCGGAACACCTCTTGCAGCAGCATCTGTGCCAAGAAGGGTTTTTACAAGGAAACAATCTAAGAGCTCCCCTGCTTCACCACAACCTGAGGTGATTGTAATTTCAGAAGGGTCTGTTGAGTTTGAATTTAATGTTTCTCAGAATATGTCTGAGAATGCTACTCAGAGTTTATTCATTCCTGAAGAGGAACACATTGAGACAAAAGAAACAGGGCACAATGAGTAAGGGTTACCAAATCTTGACGATTTGGCTACTGCTGTTATGCAATTTTTTAAGGAAGCACAGATTCTCCACCACAGCAACAAGAAGAATTTATCTTGCAGCAAGAGCAAGAATAGACTGAACAACTGAATGTGCCTAGTGAAACTGTATTTCACCCTACAAATTGTAAAGTCATTGTTGTGTATAAGAGGACATTTTTAATTGAGTTTCTGGAATATGTTAAAGCTAATTGGGAAATAGTTACATTGCAAACCCTAACTTTCTGACACATAGCCTAGAATGACATGCAACAAAGTCTATGGGAAGTAGAAAAGAAGAAATTGAAAAAGAAAATTGAAAGTCAGAAACAGGAAATTGTTGAGTTGAAAGCAAAAATGGATGAAATGTTAAAAGTAACTGGTCAAATTATGGAATGTAAACTACCACCTAGAGTTTATGCTCTGTGCCTTAAAGAATAGTTTTTATGGTTTCAATTGATGAGAATTTCTAGAAACCAAGATCCTATAATTCACACTGCCATAGAGTTTTATGAAGCATATCAGGCAGCCCCTAACTGGTTAAGGAATTCTCTATGTGAATTCTATTTGCATGGCTTTTTAATTCCATTTGAAACAGAATGGAATCCTCTTCTATACATTGGTGATATTCATTTGAGAGCATTCATGTCATGGGCAGCAAAGGAGGCAAATTATGGCAGGCAGTGGGAAACATATGAGGAAGCTGAGAAAACAGAGCCTGTTCCATTACACTCTCAAAGTGCAAACCCTCATGCAATGTTGAAAGATTGGTTTGCTCTGACATATGGTATTAATAATGTTTCAGCCAGGGAGAAAATATTTGATATCAGAAAACAAGTATATGATGAGTTCTAGGCACAACCATATTCATTTTGGAGACTGGCATACACCAGAGGTGAGAAAAGATGGGAGAGATTAACTGTTGGGTTAAGAAAGTCAAAACCACATGGTCCCCTAAATTTCACAGTAGCTCTCAAACAAACCAACAGATATATTCAATTGGGACTTCAAACAACATTTGAACTACGGCTACCGCTGAAATTCATACCTCCTGTGCTAATGTGGTCCCTTTATCCTCACCAGGCTATAAATCTTAACAATGAATTAGAAGACCAAAGGTATAAAAGGTGCCAAGATTTTAGAGGATTTTATTACAAGTTTGGACATCCATTCTATAGTCATGCAGCCACCACTAACTTCAGAGAAACCACCAGGAAAGTTAATGCTGGAGGACTAGTATTGGGCTAAGTAGGGGGCAGTGATGAGCTTAAAATATGCTCATAATTTGGATGTTATGATAAACTTTTAAATGCCTTTACTTTTGTTATTTCATGGCTATTTAAACTTTGTTGAAACCTTTTATTGGGATATCCTATAGCAAGATACTTTTATACTCCTGCAGCTTATTGTGTTGACTTGATTGCATTTATTGTCTTGTTGACTCCTGAAAATGACTGGTATATCGTATACAGTTTTTGAATAATGAAGTAGATTTAAAATGTGCGATTAATGAATAGATATCGTGTATGTTCCATACAATTTTTCTTGCGCATCTGTTACCTTTTATTTCGCAGGTTGTTGAAGAATGATCGAGTTGAGTGCAGCTGATCTCGGCCTTGCAGTAAAGTCCATTTCCTGCATGACTTCGAGGAAGCTCCGGCGAAGACTCTTTGACCGAAACCATGGGAAATAATTTTAATGATAGTCAATCTGGAAAGAGTGGAGCGCTAGATTCTCTCCGGATCGGGTTGAACACATAAATTCATTATGAAGTTTGTTCCTTGATTCGGGGATATACTTTACTTCCACATCTTTCTTTGATAGGGTTAGTTAGTTAGTTGCTCTCCTATTTTTAAATAAAGTTCTCCTCCTGCGTGAGTGAGAAGGAGAGAGAAGAGAGAAGAGATAGATGATAGTTAGAGTAAGATAGAAGCAGAGTAGCAGATATCATGTAAGAATCAATATGATAATGAAAGACATAATCTATTTGACCAGAAACAGAGTTTGTTGTTAGTCTTCATATCAACAAAACAATGTATATCATTTTGTTTTCATGAATAAAGTTCAATGAAGTTTTGAGTTTAGCATCTGTGTAATCTGGAGATGCTTGCTAAGGGGGCACACTTAGTAAGTATATGTAGCTAGTTAGTTAGTTTTTCTTTTCTGTTGATCTTCAATTAGCTTTCATCTTTGAAGTTTTCATACAAACTCAGTCTTATAGTGCTCCTGCAGCATAGAGAGTCCATCCCTATGACTGTTCCTGCAGCATAAGGCTAGTTCATAGTTTATGTTTCAGTCGTAGTTATGGTTTTTATCATAGTTGAGTTAAAGAATTTCGCATTACCGTTCTGTGGCTTAGATATAATTTCTTTTAAGTATGTATTTCTGCTAAGATTTGACTGAAACTAGTTCCTAGTGCATATATTTTGCCGTGCCATTTAAAGTCTACTTCCCCTGGTTTTACAAGTAAAATGAACATCCACAGAGAGATATTAGTCACCTGTCAGAATGTCTAATTCCTAGGAAAGGTTTTAATGTGATTTTCATATCCTTTTGTGAGTGCGAGCCAAGAGAGACACCTAAGAGAGGGAGAGGGGTAGGATATTGAAGATACTTGAGAGAGAGAGAGGGAGGGTGTGGGAGAGAGATAGAGGGAGGGAGAGTTAAGGGTAGAGGGTAGATGGTTTAAGGGTTTAGGGTTAAGAGTGGAGGGGAGAGAAATAGAGGGAGTGAATGATTGAGAGAAAGACATAAGAGAGCGAGAAGGGGTAGGAGGGAGAGGCTTGAGATAAAGTGAGTGAGTGAGAGAGAGACCTTAGAGAGTGAGTGGTAGAGAGGTAGAGAGAGAGAATTAGGAGGGGGGAGGGAGAGGGGAAGAGTGTTAAAGGTAGAGGATAGAA
>VDFB02080429.1:204622-224584 GCA_007258455.2 Sequoia sempervirens | reverse complement strand
TAGGTTTTTCCACATGGCGCCCTCCTAGCGTGACACGTGGCCTCTTCTTTTGTCAGTAGTTTATTGGGACGTTACAAAAAAAGGTTAAGGGGATTCTATCCCCTAAGCTTCTAACTACAAGTTCACACCTCCACCACTCAGTCGCGCAACTTCCTCATGTCTATATCGGGCTATGCTTTGTTTTGTTACATAACTGCCAGAAATTGGCTATAAAAAGCCAGTGGCCAGGGTTGAACCCCCGACTATGGGCTTACCAAAAGTCAATGCCACCAACACGCCAGCATATGTATTTAGTGATAGAACAGGATGGGTTTTTTTTATCGACTAGTTAGGCCCCATGCCTAACTAAATAACCTTAAAAGGTTATTTTTTAAGTTTTAAATAAACAAAACAAACAAAACCCCCCCGGAAACAACGAAAGCCTGAGAAAGGCTTAAAACAAAATTCTATTAATTTTGAAGGATTAGAATAATTTTGTTAAAGATTATGGGGGATATATCATAGATTTCTATGTAAAAATGAAGACATAAGGTGGTTTTTGTAAATCAATTGGTTAGAGGCCAATTTGAGTAAATTTGATGTATAAAAGGGGATTTTAGGAGTGAGTTTGGGACTCAAAATTTTCAAGTCTAGGTGGTGAAGTATTGAATCAAAGGAATGGGGAAATTTTTTGAAGGAGATTATTTTGAGCCTTTTGTAAGTCAGAGTTTTGTTATGCTACCAAAATGCTAGAAGGAAATGATCTTGGTGCAATTGTAATTCTATTTTTGGAGATTAATTGGATTGGTATCACTCTATTAGAGTGGACTTGGAGACGTAGTCATGTTTGTGGCAAACTCCATTATCAGATCATTTGCACTCTCTCTCTCTCTTCTTCTTTCTCAATTTCATTCTTTTCACCTTCAGTTTTTAATGGATAATTTCAATAATGTATGCATGAATTGTATTTCCACTTAATTCACATTTTAATGTGTTAATTTTGTTTATGTAATTTGGATTTCATGATTTGTAAAGATTAAGCATTCAAATGCAATTAGTCAAGATCCTAATCAAATCAGAGACCCTCAGAATGTCTTGCTGATAACCAGCAGTGTTCAAAACTCTTGAAGAGGTCAGATCGGTATGACATTGGATCTGTCTTGCTGACGGAAGTCATCGAAAAGACATGGACTATCAGAGTGAGTTTTCTATCTTGTGCCAATGATTGATCTCTCATTGATGGGTTGGCTTTGATGGTCATCACCAAGAGTCTCCACAATGGTACATTTCAATGAATATTTTTTTAAAAAATAAATTGCATTTTTTCATCACAATTTTGACAAAACCGACCGACGAATCACTGAAAAGGTCCGACAAAGTTGCTATAGTTGCAAAAAATGCTTCGTCGTAACTCATTTCTTGATTCATCACAATTTTGATGAAGTCCATCGACGAATCATAGAAAAGGTCCGACAAAGGCTTCATCATAACACCTTGCCACTTTCATCGCAATTTCGATGGACACCAACAAATCACATAAAAGGTCCGATGAAGTTGCTTAGCTGTGATGAAGGCTTCATCATAACTCCTTACCCATTTCGATGCAATTTCGACGAACTCCAACGTCAAATCACATAAAAGGTCCAATGAAGTTGCTTAGCTGTGATGAAGGCTTCATTGTAACTCCTTGCCCATTTCGTTGAAATGGCGACAAACTTCTGTTGTTTTTTCGACGCTTTAGAAGAGCCATTGTAATTGAATTTTGGTTATAATTCGTTGGTGGATACACAAATTTTTTTGTTGATATTTTGATGAATATCTGAGTCATTTTATCATGCCAACAACCGATGAATTTACGACATTATTTTGACGTTTAATGTGTCATCAAAATTTCAATGAAAAAATAGCGACGAGATTATTTTCGTCATTTCGTTGCTTTTCCAAAAATATTTGTCAAACGACCTAGGAATGTTTGTCAGAAAATGGAGCCAAATTTAGTAGTGACAACCTCAAAACATTTCAAAAACATCAAAAACATCCAAATATTTGAAAAAATCCATCTATCTCTTCTCACTTTCACCCATAATAACATCACTCATAATAAATGATCGTCATCCTCAACCTTTGATAAAACAATTGGAAACAATTCTTGTAGGTTAAAAGTGAAAACTCAAAAATGTCAAGTGTCAGGGTTAAGTTAGTATGTAAACAAGTTGGTCAACTCTTTGTGTCAATGGCCTATCATCCAATCAATCACATTTCAATCATCTGATAACATCATTTCCTAGGATGTATCCTTCCTACAATGTACATTATTTATCAAAAAGAACACTTTGGATGAACAAAATGATGTGCCGCCATCCACTAACATGTCCTAGGATGTATCCTTCCTACAATGGGCATTATCTTTCGGCAATAGTTTCAGTTCTTATCCTTAAAACATATTCCCTTTTGGTTAGCGGTATTGAAGAACATCAACTTGTTTATTTACTTTATATTTGTCTTTTGACTTATCTCTTTGTGCTCATTCCAATAACCTTTCAGTGATGCGCAAACAAATGGATTTAGAGAGATAGGAATGGGGCAACAAACATTATCTTTTGTCTGCTATGCTTGTTGGACATTCTTGTAATATAACTTGGCAATTACTTTCTTTGTTAGATATGTATGGAGGGTGTTTTGGGCAGCTTGTTGACTATTGCATTGATAGGTTATACCTTTTCGTGTTATGGTCCAAGATGTTTGAAACTTCTAAGGTGCATCTTAGCAAGGTTTCCATATCTTAGGTGTGAACAAGAGTACTCCTATCTATTTTTTGAGTCAAAGTCCATCACACTAAGTGCAACACCATCCTGGTTCTTTATACCTTGATGCATCATGCTTATGCGTGTTATCAAACATAAGGTAAGTGGCCCTTTTAAAATCCCAATTCTTGATAAGCCAATCATCCATTTCTCATCATCATATCTCATAAAGTTGGCTTGTTTGATCCTCTTGTCATCATCTCATTTCTCATTTCTTCTTTTCTGCACTAACATCATACCAGAATAGTTAATCATCATCGTCAGTGCATCCATTCTACATCCACAAACCATCAGCATTCTACACATCATCTCACATGCATGGTTCATCATCATAATATAGACCTGTTAGTCTAAGCATCTCATAAAACCATACATTTACATAAAACATCCAATGCATAATCATATAGGCATTATTGCATCATCCGTCTCACATGCATTGCATTATTATTTAAGTTGTTTAGAATAATATAGATTGGTTATTCTAAGCATCTTAAAACCATCTCATTTGCATCATCATCAAAATCATCCATTTTGAACCTCTTTATTGTGAGATTGACCCTCAAATTGAATCTTTTCACTTGATCTCTTGAGGGGGAAATGTACCAGTGTAATTTTTTCCATTGGGGCATTTGAAAAAAATAGATTTTTTTTTGAATTTTGATCGCGGTAAGTTTATTCTTTGAACCAATGCAACAAGTACATTGCTTTGAAGAGGGGAAAAATGTAGACATGCAAAATTAGCATATTGCATTTAATCAAGTACACTCATCAAATAAATCAAGTTCATTAAATTCAATCTCTAAAGTCATTCATTTAAATTAAATAAATCAGCTTTATTTAATTTAATCCTAACATCACCCTCTTTGATTAAATAAATCAAATCTTTATTTAATTAAATCTGAAATCATCTTTCATCTCCTTTTGATTTAGTTTAATCCTTACATCTAATTCAAATGAGTCAAATCATATAATCCTCTTTTAAATTAACTAAATCAGGATTAAATCTAATCTAATGCATGTCACATTCTCTAGATTTTCCTACTTGCACAAATAAAGGATTTTAATTAATTTATTAAATCCTTATTTTCCCTCAACAAGGCATCTTTGGAGAATATTCCCTCAAATTTTAATTCAAATCAAGCTATCCCTTGCAACATGGCATTAACTCCCCTCTTACATGTCTGCCAATTGGCATTTAAGTCTCGTTTTCTCCCTCCAACAAGCCAAATTTGAAATTTGAAAAGGCCAACTAATCTCATTTATTGGCACATTGACCAAAACTTGCACATCCTCCATCCACTTACATTTGGACAAGTGGCTCCTTCCTATTGGTTGAATCTTTGTACCACATTGCTCTGTTTTGGGTATTCTTCCAACTTGATATTCTATAAATTGGAGGTCTCATTGTTGAAAAAAAAGGTGAAGAAAGCTTGCAATATGAACTTAAATGTGTGAATGCACATCTGAAATATGTAGATTAACCTTAGCCTTAGTGTGAAGAAAGAATGAGAGAGAGAGATAGAACAATATAACACATGCAACAACATATTTATGTGGAGAAACCCTGAAGGGAAAAAACTCCACCACCGAAAGAGAGGCAAGTATATTACTAATAATCTTCAATATTACATGCAGCAATAGACTTCTCTTATCATTCCCTATAAATCCAGTAGTACCCTGTTACCCTGCAAATTTGAATTCTAATAATACTAGCTCAAGGCCCCAATTTATAGAGATTTGTGAGGATGAAAACCACCATGGTTTCACCAAACAATAGGCAGCAATACCACCTAGAAAAACCCACGCCTCTCTCCTTGAAATGGTCAAAAATACTAAAAATAGCCTCTCATGTATTTTATAAATGGGCTATATACATCTCTTTATGCATGGGTGCCTCGGGTCTATAACAGTATATTCTATCATAGGAAATCATATACTATCATAGAATCTATGACAACTTGCATGCATGTCATAGATGCCTTTTACAACAATCTCTATTATTTTGACCTTACAACCTTATTTTAGAAGATTCCAAGGTGGGACGTAGCCAATTTGGTCTTTCCACAAGGATAAATGGTAACGGGTAACACTAAGATTTACATAGTCTCTTTCACCACCGTTGGTCAAACAATTCCACCCTCTTATGGGTAAATGTATAGAACACTTTAGGAGAATAATAAAATAAAGGATTTGAAGGGCATTACGACACTCTAAATCCTAACATTCTCCCCTAATTTGACATCATACATGTAAATTACACCCATAGAGATACAATTGCATAGAATTAAGTACAGTGATCAAGGCCCATGGCCTTTCTGCACCAAGAGAACTTTTTCGTGGTGACTGGCTTCGTAAGAGAATCTGCAACATTATCCAAAGTGTCAACTTTTTCAATCAAGACTTGTCCATTCTCAACCATTTCTCGCACAAAGTGATACTGAACATCAACATGCTTAGTACGAGCATGATACATAGGATTTTTAGCCAAACATATGGCACTCTGACTATCACATCCGATCCTCATTATCCTGCAATCAAAACCAATACCATTACCAAGTCTTTGTAACCAAAATGCCTCCTTAGAGGCATGTGTAGCAGCCATCTTTAGTGGTAGACAAAGCAACTGTAGGTTGTCTTTTACTCATCCAACTCACTGCTCCTCCAAACAAAGTAAACACATAGCACTAGTGGACCTTCAACTATCCAAGTCACCTACCCAATCTACATTAAAAAAACCCTGTATGTCCAATGACTTATCAACATTGTTAGTACCATGATAAACCAAACAAGAATAAGAAGTTCCTTGCAAATATCCTAATAATCTCTTTTCGACAAAAAGTCCAATGTTCTTTTTACTAGGTTAGACATAAACCCGCTTAGAACTCCTAATCGCTGGGCTATATCCGTCTAGTACAAACCATTGCATACATTAAACTACCGATAGCACTAGCATAAGGAACTTTAGACATTTCATCAATATCATCATCCAATTTAGGACACATGTCTAAACTCAACTTAGTACCAATAGGAAATGGAATATTTACTAGTTTACACTCCTGCATATTAAACCTTTGCAAAATAGTGTTAACATACTTGCTCTAACTTAACCAAAGCTTTATGTGAATCCGATCCCTAATGATTTCCATCCCAAGAATATATTTAGCAGCCCCTAAATCTTTCATATCAAATGTGCTAGAAAGCTGAGTTTTAAGTTCCCTAATCATTGCCTTATTGTTACCAATGAACAACATATCATCCACATATAAGACAATAATCAATATATGATCATCAATAACTTTAAAATAAACACAGTGATCCTCTTCACTTCCAACAAAACCCATATTTAATGCAAATGCATCAAAATTCTGGTACCACATCCTAGGTGACTGTTTCAAACCATATAGAGACCTTTTTAACCTACAAACCAAGTGTTCTTTTCCTTTCGCAACAAAATCGTCAGGCTGTTGCATATAAATTTCTTCCTCTAGATCCCCATGCAAGAAAGCAGTTTTAACATCCATTTGTTCTATTTCTAAATCATAAGAAACAAAAATGGATAAAAGGAATCTAATAGAAGTTAACTTAGCAACAAGAGAGAATATTTCACCAAAATCAACTCCCTCTCTCTGGGAGTAGCCCTTGGCCACTAATCTGGCCTTGTACCATTCCAACTTTCCGTCTGCACCAAACTTCTTTTTATATATCCACTTACAACCAATGACCTTTCTTCCTTTGGGCAAACTAACAAGATCCCAGGTGTCACAGTTTTTCAAAGACATCATCTCATCATGCATGGCCTGCATCCAAGACTCACATTCTTCTGAAGAGAGAGCCTCCCTAAAAGATCTAGGTTCATCATCAGTACATAACAAAGCAAATTTACAATGAAAATCAGGTGGGCTATACCTGTCAATTGGATTTCATTGTCTTGTGGATCTTCTCAAAGGTGGAGTAAGAGGTTCCTCCTCATGTTCATCCTCATTGTTTTCAACTTCTTCTGTTACAATGGATTCGTCAGAACTCTCTTCTTCTTCTCCATCTTCTTGTCCATCTCTCTGTTCTTCCACATGTGCATCTTCTTGCTTAGTTTCAAAATGCACTATCTTTGACTTTTCCTTTGGTTGCACATCTTCTGAGTTAGCTCTAAATTCCCTGAAAATAACTTCTCTAGAAAATATCATCTTTCATGTTAGTGGATTCCAAAGTTTATAACCTTTAACATTTTCACCATAACCTACAAAGATGCATTTCTAAGATTTGGGATCCAATTTAGACCACTTCTCTTGAGGCACATGAACAAAATCCTCACAACCAAAGACCCTTAAATGTGAAATTGAAGGCTTTTTACCCAACCACATTTCATAAGGAGTTTTATCAACAAGAGCTTTACAAGGAGATCTATTAATTAAATAACAAGTAGTACCAACAGCTTCTGCCCAAAAGCATTTGTCTAACTTAGCACTACTTAACATGCTCCTAGCTCTTTCCATTAATGTATGGTTCATTCTTTCTGCTACCCCATTTTGTTGGGGTGTGTAAGGTGTATTCTTTTGCCTAACAATTCCTGCATGTTTACAAAACTCATCAAATTCCTTAGAACAATATTCACCCCCATTGTCAGATCTCAATACTTTTATCTTATAATCTATTTTCTTTTCAACCAATGCCTTAAATTCCTTAAATTTGGTGAAAACTTCAGATTTTGAATGCATAAAATAAATCCAAGTATATCTTGAGTAATCATCAATGAAGGAAACATAATAACAAGATCTACCCAAAGAATCTGTATCCACTAGACCACAAACATCCGAATGAATAAGTTCTAACAATCCATTAGCTTTATTAGTTCCTTTAGGGAATGATGACTTGTTTTGTTTACCAAACACACAATCCTCACAAAAATCATTTTTACCAACAGAATAATCAGAAATACCGTCTACTAGTTTCTTATCAAGTATGGTCCTAAGACCTTTTTCACCAATGTGACCCAATCTATGGTGCCACAACATACATGCACTTTTAGTGCTAGTTACAAAAGAGGAGTTACAAAAAGTAGAGGCATGTAGCATAAATAAATTCCCTGTCCGATATGCTTTAGAAACCACCAAACTTCCCCTTACCATCCTGCAACCAGACTTGTCAAATGTCACATGCATCCTAGAATCATTCAACTTGGAAACCAAAATTAAACTTTTTGTAAGTCCTGGAATATGTAAAACATCATCAAGGGTTTTAACCCTCCCATCACTGAAACACAACTTTACCTTTCCTTTACTAATAACCTTTTGTGAGCTATTATCACCCATGAAGACCTCTCCTCCATCATATTCTTTGTATGTAGAAAACCACTCCTTATGAGGAGTCATATGGAAGGAAGCACCTGAATCAATAAGACAAGCATCATTACAAACTGTGTTAGCTGAAATAATCAAAGCATCAGGATCACCGTTATCAGAGGACTTTTCCATGGAGGAATCTGCATTCTTTTTCTTGTTTCTACATTCCTTCTTCACATGTCCCCATTTACCACAGTTCCAACACTTCACTCTGCTCTTTCCAGGGGTCTTAGATCATCCTTTAGACTTATCCTTCTTCTTATCCCCTTTAGGCTCTTTCTCTTTGGGCCTACCTCGCACATGCAAGGCATCTTGGGAGCCACTGCGCATGGTCTTTCTCCTCATCTCCTCTGAAAGAAGTATGGGAATAATAGTATCCAACTTAGGTTCTGCACCACCACTTGTTATAGCAATAACTAAATTTTCCCAAGATTCTGGAAAAAAGCAAATCAATAAAATGCATTTATCCTCATCTTCTATTTTAACATCAATAGATGCAAGCTAACTTATAATCAAATCAAAAGCATTCAAATGTTCAGCAATAGATTCACCATCCTTCATCTTTAATGAATACAAACATCTTTTGAGATACAACTTGTTAGACAAACTCTTAGTTTGGTAGATTTCACCTATCTTCCTCCAAATCTTGTATGTTGTGTCTTCTGAAGAGACATTCAGGAGGACAGAATCTGTGAGACACAACCGAATAGTCCCTCGAGCCTTCTTGTCTAACTTATTCCAATCTTCATCTGACAAGGTTGAAGTAGATGGCTTCTTTTCAACTGAAACTGGTAACCACTGATCTCTTTCCTCAAGAAGGTCCTCCACTTTCAACTTCCACATCTCGTAACCAATTCCATTGAACTTCTCAATATCTAGACAAGAGGTGGAGGCCATGGTATGCAATCTTTCACAAATCTGCAAAACCCACAACACAAAAGCTCCCACTGTAGCAGAAAACCTTCAACACTCTAAAAGGAAAGCATCCCTTCCTTAATAGAACTATTAGCTCTGATACCAAATGTTGAAAAAAAAGGTGAAGAAAGCTTGCAATATGAACTTAAATGTGTGAATGCAAATCTGAAATATGTAGATTAACCTTAGCCTTAGTGTGAAGAAAGAATGAGAGAGAGAGAGAGAGATAGAACAATATAACACATTCAACAACAAATTTACGTGGAGAAACCCCGAAGGGAAAAAAATCCACCACCTAAAGAGAGGCAAGTATATTACCTGATAATCTTCAATATTACATGTAGTAATAAACTTCTTATCATTCCCTCAGAACTAAAGAGCACCCTATTAGCCCCGCAGAAAACTCAATTCTTAATACTACGTACTAAGGCCCCAATTTATAGAGATTTGTGCGGATGAAAACCACCATGGTTTCACCAAACAATAGGCAGCAATACCACTTAGAAAAACCCACGCCTTCCTCCTTGAAATGTTCAAAAATACCAAAAATAGCCTCTTACAGATGCTCTTACAACTGTCATAAGGCATCTTTTATGCATGGGCACCTGGGGTTTAAAAATAGCATATTCTGTCATAGGGAATCTGTCATACTGTCATAGCATCTTATGACAACTTGCATGCATGTCATAGATGCTCTTACAACACCCTATTTTGACCCACAACCTTTATTTTAGAAGATTCCAAGGTGGGACACCTAGCTAATTTGTCCTTTTCCATAAGGATAAACGGTAACGGTAACACTGCATTTACATAGTCTCTTTCACCACTATTGGTCAAACAGTTTCACCTCTTATGGGTAAATGTACAAAACACTTTAGGAGAATAATAAAAATAAAGGATTTACAATGTTGATGACACATAAATCGTAACACTCATTTCTCATTTTAGCATCCACAATCTTCATGCAAAGTTACTCTCTCCATATTGAGAGCTAATTTTTCCCATTATCATTTGCAACATTGATTTGTCAAGGGTTGGGAAATGGTCACTTTTTACAACAAAGTGACACCAATCCACTATGGGATAGGTATGCATTTGTGCTTCTTTCATACTTTCAATTAGTTTATTTGGTCATTTTTTTTGTGAAGTATGGTGCATTATCTCATAGGAGCATTTAGTAAATTTGCATGAACTAACCTTTGTCATGGAGTTTAGAATGTATGCATATTTTATTGGTGCTCACAGGGGTATTTAGTCATTATGCTCAACTTTCCCAACTTTACCACCTTGCCTATATAAGCAAGGTTACATTGCACATTCTACTAAAATCTTTTACCATCTCTTGATAATATCAATTAGGCTTATTTGTGTGCATGCATTTTTTGGAAGTAGATCTTAGATAATTTTTCTTTATGATCTTGTAAATCATAACATGAACTAATCTTAGCCATGCAAGAAAAAATACTCTCAAAATATTGAACCTATCCTACTGAATTTTTCTTTTTCTTTGGAAGATTTCATTTGAGTTTGTAGGTTATTTGAGGGTTTCTTGACATTTTCTTATGGATTTGTTTATATATCTTTGTAGACATGCAAAATTAAATTCTGCATTAATCAAGTTCACTCATCAATTGAACTAGATTTCACATTAGGTCCATTCATCAATTAATCAGGTTCACCTTCATTCACTTAGTAGGTAATTTTATTAATCTACATTTCCTCAGGTCATTTATTTAAAATCAAGCAAACATTATCATCATACTTTTAATAAATCAAACATCCATTTAAATCAAATCCTAAATCATATTCCATCATTTTCTAATTCAAATAAATCAAATATCAAAGTCCTAAAAATCAACTCACCTAATCATCATTAAACTAACATAATCATCATTTATTTAATCTAACCATGATTAAATACTAATCTCACCCACTTGCATTCTCTAGATATCTCCACTTGCACAAATAAATCAATTTTATTGATTTATTAAAAACCCTCATTTTCCCTCAACATGACAAGTTGATTTGTCCCTCCAACATTGCATTTATTGCTATTTTTCTTGTCCCCCTCTAAAAAATTATTGCAAAATTTGAATTCAAATTCTCCCTCTCATGGGCACTCTTCCCAAATCTTTCACAACCATTGGCCTATCATTATTTGACAAATGGCATCTCCTCATTGGTGGATCTTTAATCCCACATTCACCATCTTGGCCAATCTATCATCAAGAAAATCTATAAAAGGAGGCCTTCATTCTCATTCATGGATCCACAACTTTTATGCAAGATTACTCTCTTAATTTGATAACTTATCTTGCTCATCATTTCCATTGCATTTACATCATCTTGAGCTTTGATCAAGGATTGGCAAAGGGTCACTAACACATGTGACACCAATCCACTATGGAATATGTAACTTGTGGTTGCTTTCATAATGCTTTTAGTTTTTCATCCTTTGTTGCATTTTGGAAGAATTTGCAAGGTATTTCATAGAGGTATTTTGATAGATTTGTGAAATACTAACCCCTATATGAAGTTTAGTGTTTGCAGATTTTAATGGATGGCTACAATCTTAATTGAAATTTGTGTCCAATCTGCTCATTTGTGCTATGTGGAAATATAATATTCTCCAATCTACTCATTTGTGCTATGTGGAAATATAATATCCCTTGTACACTATTAGATTTATTAAACTAAAGTAGATGTAACAAACTAAAAAAAATAAAAAAATTAGTAGACTTAAAAGAGAGGGCAGAAATGGAAAGGATGGAGGATGTAATAGCAGTGTAGGATTAACTACTATATTTTTAGTAGACCTAAAAGAGGGGAGAAATCTAAACGATGATGGTTGACGTAGGAGTGTTGTATGATTGACTTTAATAAAGTGTGCTATAAAATATGTTCAAAAGATTGGAAAAAAATTTGTATTTTTGGCAATGGTATAAGAATCTTAAAATCATCAACAAGATCTTTTATAAGCAAGTGAAAAAATAAGAGATGATTCTTTAAGTATTAAAATTAAAATCATATTTCATTAGAATAAATCAAGATTAAAGATGACAGAAAAAGCACGACTAGTTATGTATTTAATTTTGGGACTGGAGTTGTCTCATGGTCTTCAAAGAAGCAGCCAATAGTCTATCTTTCATCAGCTGACGCAGAATATGTGGCAGCCACAAGTGCAGTCTGGATGAGAAGAATTTTGAAAGAATTGCAAAATGAACAAATGGAGGCAACAAAAATTTACTGTGATAACAATTTAGCCATAGCTCTCTCAAAAAATCCAGTCTTCCATAAGAGAAGCAAGCACATTGATACCAGGTATCACTTTATTAGGGAATTAATTAACAATGGTGTCATATTTTTAGAGTTTTGCAAATCAGAAGAGCAAAGTGCCGATATTTTCACAAAGGCACTGGGAAGAGATAAATTCATTTTTCAAAGAAACAGATTGGGCATGGTGGATAGTGCAGTTATGTTTAAGGGGGAGTGTTGGAATGTAAACCCAACCTAGCTACTATCGTCCTCCTACCTGCCACCGTCCGAAGACCGCCAGCCGTTAACTGCCAGTCAACAAACCATTGCCTGCGATATCGCATTATGGGTTGCTATCTATTGCGATACTGTGGGGAACCATTTACCAAGATGCCTCCGCCAAAGGATTTTTTGTAATATGAAAAATTGATATTTAATTTTTAATATTAAAGTAAAGGACACTTTATTTAATATGTTTTTTTTGGGAAAAGTTAGTTAGGTAATTTGTAATAAATTTTATTTTGTGCCCTCCCTTCCGTGAATGTTTTTCACGTGACTTTTAACTTTTACCTATATTGGTATATGCATTTTTACTTTGAAAGATAAGGCGAATGTGAACATATAGAAATTAATGAGCAGCAACTCTGTGTTAAAGATATTATTTTCTGTGAAAATTCCTTTGCCTTTTTCCTTCACAAGAGCTGATGGTGAGAACAGAACTTGAGGAAATATTATTGGTCCAACAAATTATAAGACATTTTGAATCCCTGCCGAAGTGTTGGGCACATTTAACCTTGATAGCCATGTTCTTATCTGGCATCTTTGAAAACGTAGTGCAGGTGAGGATTATCGGCAAATTCATCGTCAGTAATGATTAATGGAAAATTCACCATCAATAATTCATCAATAATTCACCGTGGTTAAAAATTCGCAGTCAAGTCTTTCAAAAACTTTGATTTTATTAAAAATATTACTTTCAGTGAATTTTCGGCCATGGTGAATTGTTGGCGGTGAATTTTTCCACTATTACACAACAATTTGTTATAACTACTTTACATTAGTTTTATTCTTCAAAGGTATACCACTAATGGACCTAGAATGATGTTCTATAATAAATACTCTTAATACTTATGTTATGGTGGTCTCATAAATACATTATCAATCAAACCCTAATATGTTTTTTTTTGGTGATTATTGCCATCCTTTTCAAATAAATAAAGAAATTCTTTAAATACAACAACTAATATTATAAATTTATAGAATATGCATTAAATCAACTATAATAACTAGTGAAATAATAAAAAATAAGTATATTTAAATTTTGAATTTTAAAAAGAGGATATTAAATCTATAATTAAGTAAAGGTTTGCACTTGTAAACTTTATTTCACATAATACTTAAAAATCTAAAACATGAGGAATACATTTTTAAAAATTAATAATAATAATTTAGATATAAACTAAATTTGTATATAAGTAATTTTTTTATATTTTAAATAATATAAATAATAATAAAAAATACAAGAAGAAAATGTATAAATATACAATTTTCACTGTTACAATTATATCTAAATTTAATAGAATTATAAATCTTCAGCTGATACTCATTTTTAGATATTTTCTAATGATGTATGAAAAAACTATTATAATTTTTAGTACTAAAAAATTATTACTCTTTTTTTTAATTGATTTTAAAGGATCTTGTTGATGATTTTATTTTTTGAGATTATTATACCTTTTCTAATAGTTAAATGTATTTTTCAATCGTTGAACATATTTTATAATTATATATTTTATTAATTGATTTATATGATAGATTGTGTTTGTATTTACTATCTCTATATATAAAGGATGAAAATGTATATATTAAAAAAGTAATATATTATATTTTAAATAGCTTTAAAATATTATATTCTAGTCATTTTTAAAAATTAAATATTTTTTCTTCATAATCTTCAAGTGCAAAGTTTCAATTAATTCCTCACCTTTAGTCTTAGTTTCTTCCATTTTAAAAGTTTACTCTTAAACAATCAACCTTTTGTTTTTCACTTGATTTTGAAAGATATTATTGATGATTTTGAGATTCTTTTACCTTTCCCAAAAACCAAATGTAATCTCCAATCACAAACATATTTTATAATATATTTTATTAATAATCAATCCAATAACATTCACCATCCTTCCAATTTCTCCCCTCTTTTAAGTCTACTAAAATTACCTTTTAGTTTACTAAATTTTAAAACTATTGGAAGGGTTAATATAAAATATTTAGTCAATTAAAGAAATGTATATAATTTTTTAATATGGTACAATATATTTTTATATAGATGATATATTAAATATCTGTTTTCATATTAATTAGATAATAAAGGTAATTTAATGATAATGATAATTATAAATTAATGTAGAATTTAAATGTGTAAATAAAATAAAATAAAAATATGGTATTAGATTTTGATTTTAATGATGTTTTTTTTGTTTAGATGTCAAATATCTATTTTACAATATTTATAATGTTTGTTTTCTATTATTGACTTAAAAATTCAATTAATCTATAGAGGAGAAGTGATCTTAGTAGTTGCGAGAATGATTTGATGCAAGATTCATATTCTTCTAAGTTCGATTCCTAAAAGATGCTAGGTGATGTGCTATAATAAATACTCTAATGATTTCATTATGGTGCTTTTATAAATGCTCTATCAATGAAATCTTATAGAAGATATTATTTTCAAATGAACAAGACTACAAATAAATAAAATATAATAAATAATCATCACCTAGTAATCATCACCTGCACTACGTTTTCAAAGGTGCGAGATAAGAATGTGGCTTCGGCAGGGATTCAAAATTTCTTATAATTTGTTGGGCCAATAATATTTCCTCGGGTTCTGTTCTCACCATCAGCCCTCCTTCAAAACTGTTTTTTTTTAAATAAATCAATGGAAATTATTAGCAGGCACTACGGTGGTTCATTCATATTGAAGTAAATCCAGTAGAAACCAATCTACGACCATCCTATCTACCCGTGAGAGCTAGTCTTATCATATTCTTTTTAATGCTTAGAAGAATGACGCCATTTAGGATCTGGTAGATTTAAATTCGTGACAATTTTTATACAGGTAGAAACACAACGCAGTCACAGGAAGAGGTATATGCGCAAAACCTAGTCATGAGAAAAAAGACAAAGCCTTGTAGGGCTCCGGGCCTTCATAACTGGTCACAGGAAGAGGAATCTCCTCTCCAATCAACAGCTTCTCTGAATGCAGTGAAAGTGCATTCAGAAGGCGAAGGGCATTCCAACCAAATGCAAGGGCCTCCAATTGAAGAGGTATCAGATTTGGCAAACCCAGATTCTCCTCTCCCATCAACAGCTATATCATCCTTCTCTTTATAAAATGTCTGTTATTTCTTTTGGTTTGGCTACTGTACCCCCTAATAGATGTCTTTCTCTTGCTCGGGTTTGTCCTTTTATTGTATCAGAGTTATGAGATCTCCTACTCTTTAAACGGCTATGATTCTAAATTCTCTTTTTTTAGGTCATTATATAGAGACCGAACTAGCAAATGAAACAATTTATTGGATTAAAATGATATTTGTGCAGATGAAGATGGAGTGGAGAATGTTAACCAGCCTCCTCATTATCGGATAAGGAAGATACCAAACATAGCCAGATCCGTTAGGGATCATCTGAGAATAGCAAGAATGAAAAAGTAGCCCATATTGCTAGTGAGAATTTAAGACTTGATTTTGTATGCTGGACAAGGATCTGATACAAATATTTGATTCGAAATGTTTTCGATCTTAACAGATTTGATTTATAACAGACCATAAGCTATCAGTTAATTGTGTATAACTCTGAAGCCATGTCTTGAATGCCTGCTCATTGAGACATGGCAGATAAATTGAGGTTTGAACTTGCTATCATTATTTGTGTTTTTCAATGGTTCAATCATTTTAATAAATATCATTATCTGTGTTTTTCAATGGTTCATGTTATTAAAATTTTATGGATCAAACACTGTTATTTCATGGTTCATGTTATTAAAATAATTTAATAGGGGACTCCGATGTTTCAGTTACCTCTAGGCGAGATATAATTGCTCAGTTCATTTTATAGATTTTTTTTTTTAATTATATCGATATCTATATATATATTTTCACTCTTGATTCAAATATAAATCAGAAATTTGAAAATCACAGTTGCACAAAAAGATATATATAAATAACAGTATTTATTGACAGACTTCAACAAAATAAATAGCCCTCTTTATCTCTCTACAGTAGCAGCAAGGTTTAAAAGAGCCTTTTATCTTTAAAAGGAGCTTTTACATGACACATATTAACTGCTGCAGTCGAATAGAAATTAAATGAACTCTTGAAAACAAATTAGGTAAATAAAAAGCAAGCTAACTAAAAAGAGAAAAGCTACTAGTTACTGCTCTTCAATAATAAATTGATGCAGGAGATGTTTTCCATTTATGTTCCCATTGTTTCTTTTTGTAGATGTTTTTACATTTTTGGATACCCTTTTTGAGTTTCCAACTTTCAGAACTACTTTTCTGTTTTTTCTGTTCAACTGTTTCTGCTTTTTGCCCTGAAAAACCTTTCAAGCTCAGTTTGAGGCACTAAACGATCCCGGATGGGCCTGAAACTTTGCAATACCTTTTGAGCTTAGTTTAAGGCACTCACACTATTTTTAACCCCAACCCTAACTAAATATATAGCTAACCCTAACCTTAATTCTATAACTAAAAGTAATTCTAATCTTGTCTTTCATGTTGTGCTCAAATGCTACTAGTGTATCAATCATATTTTCAAAATTGATATTTTTATTTTATTTTATTTATTAAATGTATATAACAAAATATGAAACAATTAGTTCAAAATTATTTTATTAAGTATATTTACAATAATTCAAAATAAAACACAATTATTTTTTAAAGAACAAAAAATTATTCTATATTTTTAAGAATTTAAATATACAATAGTTTTTAAAAGTTTTAAAAAGTAGAGAATAATTTTTTAAAGAAAAAAAATTATATTGAACATACTAAGGAAGTACACAACAGCTAATTAATGAAATGTACATTAACTTACACTGACAACCGTTAACAAAAGTGTGGTAGGCATAAGCCATGCGGATGCCCATGCCTTTTTGTAGGTTAGGTAGCCATTACCCCACCATACTACTCATTTCCAAGGAGATCCATGTGGCACCCACCCGTGATATCACAATCAATAAAGAACTCACAACTTTTGATCACACGATGGCAGACAATCTCGTTCATTCAACACAATCGCTAGCCTTGTTATTAACCATTGAGCACCTTTCTACTGAGATTATAACATCTCCGTTGATTTAAAACACGTGCATCTTATAACTGCTTTAGTAACCTGTGACATAATGTATTAAAGATGCATCAAAGTATTTATCATTCCTTCAACTTCTCTAGATGAGACACGTGGCGCTCGCCTGTGATATCACAATCAATAAAGATCTCACAACTTTTGATCATATGATGGCGGGCAACCGTGGATCTCAACCATCGGTAATCCTATTCGTTCAACACAGTCACTACCCTTGTTATTAACCATTGAGCACCTTTCTACCAGGATTATAACATCTTCGTTGATTAAAAACATGTGTATCTTATAACTACTTTAGTAACCCACAAAATAATGTATTAAAGACGCATCAAAGTATTTATCATTCCTTCGGATCCACCGGATGAGACACGTGGCGCTCGCCCATGATATCATGATCAACAAAGAAAGTGTGGTGGGGTCATCACAGGATGGCAGGGAATGGCTGAGATCACACGATGATTGATCTACGCCCATGCGAACTTGTCCCTCTGCCAAATAAAAAAATTTATTAGGGGAAAGGGTGCGCTCAATCGTGATGATAATACCTAGTCTTACCACATATTTATACTATATATTGTAAATAAATAGTCCAAATGTAAATAAAGAAAAAACCAAATGTTGAAAAAAAATGGACCCATACTTGAACACATGAGAACCTCTAAATGTTATATGAAAAAGACAAATGCATTCATGAAAAGTGAAATAAGTATTTTTTTGTTTCAAATAAAATATCACAACTCTCCACTATAAGTATATCATTTAAAAAATAAAATGCTCATTTAATAAAATAAGACACTCATTTAAACAAGTATTCTTATCATAGTGAAAAAATATTGTTCTTATGTGTACAACAATTGGGGTAGCAATGTACAAGCATTAGATAATTTTATATTAATAGTTTGTCCTATCAAAAATATAAAAGGTGCGCAAAATAAATAACATGTATTTTCCCATTAAATGTGAAGGATTTTCAAAAAGTTCTAGTGTTCAACTATTGGTCCATTTTTGTTTAATATAAGTTGTATTTTAAATAATTATGTGTTGTTTTTATAACAACAAATAGATTTTTTGTGTTCAACTATTAGTCCATATGTGTTGAATATAAAAGGTAGAGATATCAAAGATTTATGGTTATCAATAAGTATTTGGTCCACTTAGGTTGTATATTTATTTTAATTTAAATAAAAATATCATATTCTACAAGCAACAAATGATATTTTTTTGGTTCAACTATTGGGGGTTCCATGATTAAGTTTTGGTCAAACCTTTAAAAATTCAAATTTTAGACACTTCTCAAAAGATCCGCAGATGTGGCAAGCTGCATGATGAGTTGCGCCTCCAAACCTTAGTTATAGATAAATAAGAGACTAGTCTACATTTCAAAAAAAAAATGAAGGTTCTACGATATTCTAGTCAATTGCTACATGTTGAGAAAATTAGCCTGCACGACTACTGGGCCCTCTCCCCTAAAGGAATAAGGGGACATCACTAGGTCGACGACAAACAATGACATAAGTTGTTTTAACAAGGGAACACAAGACCAACAAAAGGCTTACGAAAAATAAAGTCAGGAAAAGGAAATAAAACAATAAAAGAAAAGGGGGCCCAACCTAGACGAAGCGATGGGGCTTAAGTCGTTTTAAACCCTTCCAAAAATGTAATGGCCAAATAGATCCCATCCAAGGTGTAAGATAAACACTAGGGTTTTACATGAAGATGAAGGTAAAACCAAAACCTTAGGATTTTTCCAAATACCATAGATGGGTATATGCAGGATCATGATGGGCCAAAAAGTGGCAATATGATGGGTATGTGGTTGGTGACTATTTTCTTACCCAAAATTGATGAAAGGAAAAGGGTTTTTAAAGGATATTTTCAACTTTCTATTGATATAAATTATGCTTTACTTTGAATTTAATAAGTAATTATTATTCATTTTTTATTCAAATTATGACTAAAGTCTTGATTGATAGGTTGATTAAAAAACATCTATAGCTTTCAAACAATATCATATTTTTTGAATCCAAAACATGCATCACATTCTATGCTTCGCATACTATAGGATTAAAAAAATAAAAACTAAATTTCATGAAGTTTTGACCAAGTTAAGGTGGTCAGACATATGAGTTTTTATATTTTTAAAAAAGTTGTAATAAAAAATTCATAATTAATTATTTACCTAGAAAAAAATTACAAAAAAATATGAATCACATTTGGGCATGAGTCCTCTACCTATATCTAAAATATTATAAAAAATAATTATCATTTTTGTTGTAGTTAGGGTGGTCAGACAGACACCTACTTCTT